>CM070102.1:52500-60000 GCA_036178185.1 Liparis tanakae
TGACGTTGCGAACACAATGACATCACAAACATGATGACATCACGATGACGTCGCGAACACGATGACGTTGCAAACTCGATGACATCGCGAACACGATGACGTCACGAACACGATGACATCACGATGTTGTTGCGAACACAATGACATCATGAACACCATGACGTCACAAACATGATGACATCGCGAACACCATGACGCCACAAACACGATGACGTCGCGAACACGATGACGTCAAGAACATGATGACAACACGATGACATCATGATGACGTCACAAACATGATGACGACGCGAACATGATGACAACACGATGAAGTCACGGACACAATGACGTCACAAACATGATGACGTCACGATGACGTCGCAAACACGATGACGTCGCAAACACGATGACGTCACGAACATGATGACGCCACGAACATGATGACATCACGATGACGTCACAAACACAATGACGTTACAAACATGATGACATCACGATGACGTCAAGAACACAATGACGTCACAAACACGATGACGTCACAAACATGACATCGCGAACATGATGACGTCACGAACACGATGACATCACGATTTTGTCGTGAACACAATGACATCATGAACACCATGACGTCACAAACATGATGACATCACGATGACGTAGCGAACATGATGACGTTGCGAAACGATGACATCACAAACACAATGACGTCACAAACATGATGACAACACAATGACGTTGCGAACACGATGACGTCAAGAACATGATGACAACACGATGACATCATGATGACGTCGCGAACACGATGACGTCTTGAACACGATGACGTCTCGAACACGATGACGTCAAGAACATGACAACACGATGACATCATGATGACGTCGCGAACACGATGACGTCACAAACACAATGACGTCACGAACATGTTGATGTCAAGAACATGATGACAACACGATGACATCATGATGACGTCGCAAACACGATGACGTCTCGAACACGATGACGTCAAGAACATGACAACACGATGACATCATGATGACGTCGCGAACACAATGACGTCACAAACATGATGACGACGCGAACATGATGACAACACGATGACGTCACAAACACGATGACGTCACGGACACAATGACGTCACAAACATGATGACGTCACAAACATGATGACATCACGATGACGTCGCGAACACGATGATGTCGCGAATATGATGACGTCGTGAATATGATAACGTCACAAACACGATGACGACACAAACACGATGGCGTCGCGAACATGATGACGTCACAAACATGATGACGTCACAAACATGATGACATCACGATGACGTTGCGAACACGATGATGTCGCGAATATGATGACGTCGTGAATATGATAACGTCACGAACACGATGACGACACAAACATGATGACGTCACGAACACGATGACGTCACGAACATGATGACATCACGATGACGTTGCGAACATGATGACATCACGATAACGTCACAAACACGATGACAAGACGATGACATCACAAACACGATGGCGTCACGGACATGATGACGCCACGAACATGATGACGTCGCGAACACGATGACGTCAAGAACATGATGACAACACGATGACATCATGATGACGTCACAAACACGATGACATCACGGACATGATGACGACGCGAACATGATGACGTCGTGATGACGTCAAGAACACAATGACGTCACAAACAAGATGACATCACGATGACGTCACAAACACAATGACGTCACAAACATGATGACATCACGATGACGTCAAGAACACAATGACGTCACAAACACGATGACGTCACAAACATGACATTGCGAACATGATGACGTCACAAACACGATGACATCACGATTTTGTCGCGAACACAATGACATCATGAACACCATGACGTCACAAACATGATGACATCACGAACATGATGCCATCACGATGACGTTGCGAACATGATATCACAAACACAATGACGTCACAAACATGATGACAACACAATGACGTTGCGAACACGATGACGTCAAGAACATGATGACAACACGATGACATCATGATGACGTCGCGAACACGATGACGTCTCGAACACGATGACGTCAAGAACATGACAACACGATGACATCATGATGACGTCACAAACACAATGACGTCACAAACATGTTGATGTCAAGAACATGATGACAACACGATGACATCATGATGACGTCACAAACACAATGACGTCACAAACATGATGACGACGCGAACATGATGACAACACGATGACGTCACAAACACGATGACGTCACGGACACAATGACGTCACAAACATGATGACGTCACAAACATGATGACATCACGATGACGTCGCGAACACGATGATGTCGCGAATATGATGACGTCGTGAATATGATAACGTCACAAACACGATGACGACACAAACATGATGACGTCACGAACACAATGACGTCACGAACATGATGACATCACGATGACGTCGCGAACATGATGACATCACGATGACGTCACGAACACGATGACAAGACGATGACATCACAAACACGATGGCGTCACGGACATGATGACGTCGCGAACATGATGACGTCGCAAATATGATGACGTCACGAACACGATGGCGTCACAAACATGATGACAACACGATGACATCATGATGACGTCGCAAACATGATGACGCCACGAACATGATGACATCACGATGACGTCACAAACACGATGACGTCACGATTACGATGACATCATGATGACGTCGCGAACATGATGATGTCACGAACACTATGACGTCACAAACATGACGACATCACGATGACGTCGCGAACACTATGACGTCACGAACATGATGACATCACGATGACGTCACAAACATAGACAGTACCCTCACTGCAGACTCTTTGAGTTGGGGTTTACTTTTTCACTTTTAAGAATATTAGTTATCATCCGTACAAAAGCCTTAAAGATGCATTCACTCGTGTTTCTATAAAAAAAAATTGACATATTTTATTAACAGGACATTAGATAAATCTAAAGAAGCAAACATTTAGCAATACAGTATGTCCATCTTTATGAAATATAATATGGAAGAAAGCTCAATAACTCAGTCTAGGATGATTTATATTCAGTATTTTAAAATAAGTTCCATCCCCAAGCTTGAGCATTAAACATCTGCATACACGTTTACATTAAAAGGATTTAGTTAAACTGCAGTGAGGACGTTTCACCACCAGGGGGCCGCATGTATTCTGGAATGTATCGCAGGAATTCACTGCTGCCCCTTCACTTTGTCCAGAAGTATTTTATTACTCCCACAATGCAACGCCAGTGTGTAACGTGTAAATATGTCTGCATGAGGGGCGGGGCTACAGAGGGGTGGAGCTCCAGAGGGGCGGGGCTTCACACTGCAACTTGTGTATTAATTGCAGATACTTACTTGTGTTTGTTTTGACTGTTCGGAGCTCCACGGAGCAGTTTACTGAGCGCCGGTCCCGGAGGAGTTCATCCCGGGGAAGGAGCTGGTGCTGCCTGGCCCAGAGGAACCGGGAAGACCCCCAAGAGGGAGGCTGCAGTTGGGCTCAGGGAGAAGGGGGAGGGGGGGCTCGAGGGAGGAGACCGTAAACACTGAGATAATGACCTCAAACACAACAACAACACAGAGAGAATTAATGAAAGTGCACCAGGGAGGGGGGGGGAGATTTGACAGTAACTGACTGATTCATCTAGAGTCAGACTGTAGGCGTTAGGCCCAAATACACCTGAGGAGAGGAAGAGGGTGGTACTGGTGTGAGGAAGAGGGGAAGAGGGGAAGAGGGTGGAGGTGTGGGAGGAGGATCAGAGCCTCCTCTTCCTCTTCCATCCTGTTTCCTTGTGCCTGTAAACAGAAGTCGGCGTGTCGGAGACTCCGAGGCAAAAGATGGCCGATCAAACGCCGATGAGCGATCAATGACGTCAGAGGTCAGAGGTCATCGTCTCTGACTGATGTTCACGCGAGGAACGGAGACGCTGCCACGCGGAGGAGAGGAAGACGCCATCTTCCTCCTTCTCCTCCCCCTCTTCCTCCTCCCCCCTCCTCCTCCTCCTCTATGAGTCCACATGAGTCCCCATGAGTCCACAAGTCCCCATGAGTCCCCATGAGACCACGAGTCCCCATGAGTCCCCATGAGACCACGAGTCCCCATGAGTCCACATGAGACCACATGAGTCCCCATGAGTCCACATGAGACCCCATGAGTCCACATGAGACCACATGAGTCCCCATGAGTCCACATGAGACCACATGAGTCCCCATGAGTCCACATGAGACCACATGAGTCCCCATGAGTCTTCCTGTTCCTGGAGAGGGATCCTCCCATTTCTATTTCTCTCCTGAAGGTTTCTTCCAATTTTTTTCCTCAAGTTGTTCCTGATCTGATGTGAGGTCAAAGGTCAAAGGTCATGGATGTCTACATGTAGATTGTCCTCTGAGGCCTGTTTGTAATGTGTGACCATGAGCTCTACAAGATAAACTGAATTGAATGAAATGAAACAAACCGACGCGTGAACAGTTTTCTCATTTTATTTAGTTTCTGGGGAACAGAAGCAGGAGAGCGCCGAGAGTTCCAGGAGACTGGAGACCCTGAAGGGGCCTCAGGAGCCTTAAAGTGACTTTGCGCCGAGGACCAAGAGGAACCACAATAACTTAAATTTATACGTTCACAACTCAAAACGTCTCCAATCTTTTTTTCTTTGGGCATTTTCATAACCGACTATAACTTTTATTTTCACACAGAATCAAAATATAATGCAAAACAAAACTAAAATAACTTACAATTTCTTAGAGACCTAAAAGCTTTGAAGAAAACATGTCGACAGAATTTAATATTATGTAAAAAAAGAAGAAAATAAAAGAGAAACAAGGGCGTTAACAATAATGTAATCGAGTTGATCGTTAATGACTTACTACACGTCTCCTGTGGGGTCATCGTTATGCTGTAAACCAGTGTATGTGTGTGTGTGTGTGTGTGTGTGTAAACACGGTGTCCTCAAATTATTAAATGTTTCTAAAACAGGAAACTAAAAGAGGACCAGATATTATTTTCATAAAGATTCCGGAACACAACATAAACTCTTTCTTTCTCTTTGGTGTCGGAGGACGAGAGCCGGGCTGTGATTGGATAACGGCTTCAAACACAACGTTACGCAACACAGACTCACTATCTGAGGGTCCACCTGGACCACGATGGAGGACTCAGACCCTCCTACTGGTTGTGGTTCTCCTGGATGAGGCGCTGCAGCTGAACCAGGAGGTCTGTGGGCGTCAAGGAGGTGCAGAGCTCTCCCTGCGCCTCCTCCTCGGCTGTCAACACATCCTGAAGCTTTCAAAGACGACACGGCGACGTCAGAGCGACGAGCCGTCAGAGTGACGCTGGAGACGTCGGTTCTCCGTGTTCTCCGTGTTCTTCGTGTTCTCCCCGCGGCACAACTCTTCCTTTCCTAATACGTGTTCCTCCTTTCCTCCTTTCCTAATACATTCATTAGACACCATCACCCGCCTTCAGTCACAACACTCAAATGTATCTATTGTTCTCAGTTCTCTCGTCTCTCTTCCTTCCCGGCTGACGGAAGGTACCAACGCTAACGGGTCATTTATTCTGAATATCCTGTCTTGATGAACTGTTTTGAGGGACAGGTAACACTCAACTTTCCCTTCAAACATTTGTTAAATTCCAGTCCTCCAGAGCAGAGAGTGGCTTCCCTCCGTCAGATACGTGACAACGCACTGACTCTCAATGCTGTCACAATATTGAAGGAGCTCCATCTGATTCAAAACTTATATTCTCCGTAATCTTTATCGTCGGGCAGAAAGTGTTTGGATGTCAGTCATTTTGTAAACTGTGAAACCTTGAAAATAAAAAGCTAACTAGTATAAAAGCAGACATGAGAGGAGGGGGGGCGTTGGAGGCTATGAAGGGGGGGCGTTGGAGGCTATGGGGGGGCGTTGGAGGCCATGAGGGGGCGTTGGAGGCTATGGGGCGTTGGAGGCCATGAGGGGGCGTTGGAGGCTATGAAGGCGTTGGAGGCTATGAGGGGGGCGTTGGAGGCCATGAGGGGGGGGCGTTGGAGGCTATGGGGGGCGTTGGAGACCATGAGGGCGTTGAGGGCGTTGGAGGCTATGAGGGGGGGTTGGAGGCTATGAGGGGAGATGAGGCGTTGGAGGCTATGAGGGGGGGGCGTTGGAGGCCATGAGGCGGGAGGGCGTTGAGCCATGAGGCGTTGGAGGCCATGAGGGGGCGTTGGGGGCGTTGGAGGCCATGAGGGGGGGGGCGTTGAGGCCATGAGGGGCGTTGGAGGCCATGAGGGCGTTGGAGGCCATGAGGCGTGGAGCATGAGAGGCGTTGGAGGCTATGAGGCGTTGGAGGCTATGAGGCGTTGGAGCCATGAGGCGTTGGAGGCCATGAGGGGGGGCGTTGGAGCCATAGGCGTTGGAGGCTATGAGGCGTTGGAGCTATGAGGCGTTGGAGGCTATGAGGCGTTGGAGGCTATGAGGGGCGCTGGAAGGCCATGAAGGGGCGTTGGAGCTATGAGGCGTTGGAGGCTATGGGGGGCGTTGGAGGCTATGAGGCGTTGGAGGCTATGAGGGCGTTGGAAGAGCCTATGGGGCGTTGAGCTATGGGCGCTGGAGGCTATGAGGCGTTGAGGCTATGAGGGGCGTTGGAGAGGCTTGATATGGGGCGTTGGAGAGCTATGAGGGGGCGTTGGAGGCTAGGAGGGCGAAAGCTTGGAGGCCATGAGTTGAGGCATGGCGTTGGAGGCTATGAGGGCGTTGAGGCCATGAGGCGTTGAGGCTATGAGCGTTGGAGGCCATGAGGGGCGTTGGAGGCTATGGGCGTTGAGGCATGAGAGCGTGGAGGCCATGAGGCGTTGGAGCTATGGGGGGTTGAGGCCATGAGGGGGCGTTGAGGCTATAGGCGTTGGAGGCTATGGGGCGTTGGAGGCCATGAGGCGTTGGAGAGGGGGGGGCGTTGGAGGCTATGGGGCGTTGGAGGCCATGGGGTTGGGAGGCTTGGGGGGGCGTTGGAGGCCATGAGGGTGTTGGAGCCATGGGGGGCGTTGGAGGCTATGAGGCGTTGAGCATGAGGGGCTATGAGGGGCTATAGCGTTGGAGCCATGGGGGCTGGAAGGCTATGAGGCGTTGGAGCTATGGGGCGTTGAGGCTGTTGGAGCATGGGGCGTTGGAGGCTATGGGGGGGGGCGTTGGAGGCTATGGGGGGGGGGTTGGAGGCCATGAGGGCCTTTTAGCTGCCCTGCGTCAGGCCCTGCATGTGTTTGGCGATGTCGTAGACGTAGGTGATGTCCGGCCTCTTCTCGGGGTCGGGGTTGATGCACATGTCCACCAGGTTCCTCAGCTGGAGAGAGAGAATAAACTCTTTAATGTACACAAGAGGAACAACAAGACAACAAGACAACAAGACAACGTGGCTGTGTTAGTAATCACTTATTGTTCCCAAGACACGAAGATTTGAGCCATGCCAGACACACACAGACCAGACAC
>CM070102.1:65000-67500 GCA_036178185.1 Liparis tanakae
CCCTAACCCGTGACAGATTAACCCTAACCCTAACCCTAACCCGTGACAGATTAACCCTGACCCTAACCCGTGACAGATTAACCCTAACCTGTGACAGATTAACCCTGACCCTAACCCGTGACAGATTAACCCTAACCCTGACCCTAACCCGTGACAGATTAACCCTAACCTGTGACAGATTAACCCTGACCCTAACCCGTGACAGATTAACCCTAACCCTGACCCTAACCCGTGACAGATTAACCCTAACCCGTGACAGATTAACCCTAACCCGTGACAAATTAACCCTAACCCGTGACAGATTAACCCTAACCCTGACCCTAACCCGTGACAGATTAACCCTAACCCGTGACAGATTAACCCTAACCCTAACCCGTGACAGATTAACCCTAACCCTAACCCGTGACAGATTAACCCTAACCCTAACCCAGATGAGGTGAAACCTGAAGGTCAAACGTTTCCTCAGATGTCAGCTGCTCCTGTTTTATAATATTTGCACATTTTTTATTATCTTCCAGTTTTGGATCTTAAATTAGAGAAACGGAAATATTTAAAGATGTGAAAAACTAAACCTGAGTTCACTGATTATGGACAATGACAACAACAACAACAACAACAACTAAAACTAAAACGACTACAATGAAAACTACAACAAAAACAACTACACCGATTCAGAACACACAAATACCATCGCTTATGAAGCCTGTGTGTCTGTGACTGTGTGTGTCTGTGTGTGTGTGTGTGTCTCTGTGTGTCTCTGTGTGTCTGTGTGTGTATGTGGTACTGTGTATGCGTAGACTTGACATTGTTTTTAAGAAAAAAAGACAGAAACGCTCTGGCCACCCACAAAAAAAAGGCACACACACACACACACACACACACAGACACACAATCACAAACACACACACACAGACAATCCGCACAAAGTAGATCTTTCACCGCAGCCTGACTACATTAAATGTGTGTGTGCTTGCGTGCGTGTGTGTGTGTTTGCGTGTGTGTTTGTGTGTGTGTGTGTGTGTTTGTGTGTGTGTGTGTGTGCGTGTGTGTGTTTGCGTGTGTGTGTGTGTGCGTGTGTGTGTGTAATCCAACCTGACACTGCAGCACATGCTTTTGATATTTCAGTTTGGTAGCCGGCCTTGATCACGAGCGATATCAAATCAAATCAAATCAAATCAAATCAAAGCATAGCATAGCATAGCATAACATAGCATAGCATAGCATATGATGTCATCGTATCGTACTAGGTGTAGCAGGACTAGACATCAGGACTAGGCATCAGGACTAGGCATCAGGACTAGGTCTCAGGACTAGATATCAGGACTAGGCATCAGGACTATACATCAGGACTAGGTCACAGGACTAGACATCAGGACTAGGCATCAGGACTATGCATCAGGACTAGGCATCAGGACTAGGCATCAGGACTAGGTCTCAGGACTAGATATCAAGACTAGGCATCAGGACAAGACACCAGGACTAGGCATCAGGACTAGGCATCAGGACTAGGCATCAGGACTATACATCAGGACTAGGCATCATGACTATACATCAGGACTAGGCATCAGGACTATACATCAGGACTAGGCATCAGGACTAGGCATCAGGACTAGACACCAGGACTAGTCATCAGGACTAGGCATCAGGACTATACATCAGGATTATATATCAGGACTAGGCATCAGGACTAGGCATCAGGACAAGACACCATGACTAGGCATCAGGACTATACATCAGGACTAGGCATCAGGACTAGGCCTCAGGACTAGGTCTCAGGACTAGACACCAGGACTATACATCAGGACTAGGTCACAGGACTAGATATCAGGACTAGGCATCAGGACTAGGCATCAGGACTAGGTCTCAGGACTAGATATCAGGACTAGGCATCAGGACTATAGATCAGGACTATACATCAGGACTAGGCATCAGGACTATACATCAGGACTAGGCATCAGGACTAGGCATCAGCACTAGACATCAGGACTAGGCATCAGGACTAGGCATCAGGACTATACATCAGGACTAGGCATCAGGACTAGGCATCAGGACTAGGCATCAGGACTATACATCAGGACTAGGCATCAGGACTAGGCATCAGGACTAGGCATCAGGACTAGGCATCAGGACTAGGCATCAGGACTATACATCAGGTCTAGGCATCAGGACTATACATCAGGACTAGGCATCAGGACTAGGTCTCAGGACTAGATATCAGGACTAGGCATCAGGACTATAGATCAGGACTATACATCAGGACTAGGCATCAGGACTAGGCATCAGGACTATACATCAGGACTAGGCATCAGCACTAGACATCAGGACTAGGCATCAGGACTAGGCGTCAGGACTATACATCAGGACTAGGCATCAGGACTAGGCATCATGACTATACATCAGGACTAGGCATCAGGACTAGGCATCAGGACTAGACACCAGGACTAGGCATCAGGACTAGGCATCAGGACTATACATCAGGACTAGGCATCAGGACTATATA
>CM070102.1:72500-97500 GCA_036178185.1 Liparis tanakae
CACTGCCATCTCCTCCACTGGAAGACAACCCCCCCCCCCCCATCATCAGAGGGTTGGGGGCGGAGCCACAAGGGGTTAGGTGACATAATGGCGAGAAAAGGATGAATCAGAATGGGAGATGGAGACACAGGAGCAATGATGACGGGTGTTGTTTCCCCCTGCCTGGCAGGAACAACAAGGAAACACACACACACACACTCACACAGACGCACGCACACACTCACACACACAAAGTCCTCAGCCGTCTGTGCAAAAACAAATCAATGCCGACCGGCGGGGATTCATCACGACCTGCAACTTGAATGAGGAAACGGGAGAGAAGTGGGGGGGATGAACGAGGGAGAGAGAGAGAAAGAGGGAGGGAGGGAGAAAGAGAGAGAGGGGGAGGGAGGGAGAGAGAGAGAAAGAGAGGGAGAGAGGGAGAGAGAGAGAGAGAGAGGGAGGGAGGGAGGGAGAGAGAGAGAGGGAGGGAGAGAGAGAGAGAGAGAAGTTGTGTGCTACTTAAAGCACAGTGGGTCTGCTCTTCAAAGGGAATCTGCACAGGCTCACCTTGACCCCCCCCCCCCACATGTTTTATTTCTAGTAATCTATATCCTGGCTCCGTTGTTTTGTTATTCCCCCTCTTCCATTTCTCCCCCTCTGCTCTTTCTTTCCTCTCTATCCTTCCATCTCTTCTTCTTCCTACACTGTCCTAGATTCTGAAACTTCTTTATTCCAACACGTCTATCTTTTCTCTCTACCCTCCTCCTCCTCCTCCCCCCTCCTCCCCCCCTACTCGTCCCCTCCTTCTCCTCCTCCCCCTCCCCTCCTTCTCCTCCTCCTCCAGGCTGTTGACCCCTCCCAGTGGGCTAAAGGTCAGAGGTCAGGGTTACCCCCCCTCCCTCCCACTCGTTCATGTTGATGCTCCCAGGACCAAACAGAGTGAAACCTCCGTGTCTACATGACTTTAAACCCTCAAATACCCAAATGAACGAGACAATAGTTTGATCCGTGCACATTGTCCTCCTCTTCGTGCCGAGGCGCCCGAGAGGAGGAGGCGCCCGAGAGGAGGAGGCGCCCGAGAGGAGGAGACGCCCGAGAGAAGGAGGCGGAGTCACGGGGCGATGCGATGCAGATCAAGTGATCAGGAACTCAGGGGCGAGTTAGGAGAGAGGAGAAGGGAAGGAGACGAGTGTTTCCTTGACCGACGGGGACATGAGAGTCAAGGTGAAGCATCAGATTGACGTTCTCCCCCCTCCCTCTCCCTCTTTCCTCTCTCTCCTCCCCCTCCCCCCCTCCCTCTCATGTGGTGGCCCTGTGTCCTGTGATCTCCTGAGTAATCAGAGTAGTCGTGTCTAACCCTCATGTGAACCACATGGCCGTCACTTCCCTTCAGCGCCGGCTGCTCAACGTTCAGCAGGTTCCAGACTCCGATCCTCCACGGAGAGAGAGGCTCATGTAGGAATGTTTCCATACTCTCTCTCTAGTAAATGAACATTCTCTGTAATGACACGAGGCCCATCTCCATGTTCTAGTGGTACATTGTGTTGTCGCCTTAGAAGACGAGCAGAGGGGTGGAAAACCCTTGAAGACCCTTTGTATGTGAGCGCAGCTGAAAACAGTTGCTGACAAAAGCTATGAAACTGTCCTTCCTTTGAGCCACAAGAAGAACAGCATTAATATGTATACAATATAGTTAAAAAGGTTGGGGTCACTTAGAAATGTCCTTATTCTTCAAAGCTCTGTTTATGAAGATCACATGACATGAATCATAACCCTCCATAGTTAATGTGGTCATGACTATTCTCTGGTTAGTGAAGTCTCCATAGTTAATGTGGTCATGACTATTCTCTGGTTAGTGAAGTCTCTCCATAGTGAATGTGGTCATGACTATTCTCTGGTTAGTGAAGTCTCTCCATAGTTAATGTGGTCATGACTATTCTCTGGTTAGTGAAGTCTCTCCATAGTTAATGTGGTCATGACTATTCTCTGGTTAGTGAAGTCTCTCCATAGTTAATGTGGTCATGACTATTCTCTGGTTAGTGAAGTCTCTCCATAGTTAATGTGGTCATGACTATTCTCTGGTTAGTGAAGTCTCTCCATAGTGTGTAGAGGCCCATCTCCATGTTCTAGTGGTACATTGTGTTATCGCCTTAGAAGACTAGCGGAGGGGTAGAAAACCCTTTGAACCCTTTTGATGTGCGCGCAGCTGAAAACAGTTATGCTGCTGAGAGAAGCTATAGAACTGGCATTCCTTTGAGAACAAGAAGAACTACATTAATATTTACTATGAACATCATTATTTATAACCTCCTCAACGTCTGGACTACATTCATATTCATTTTGAAATTAATTTGATAAATAAAAGAGAGTTTTCATGGAGAGCATCAAACTGTCTGGTGACCCTAAACTTGTGAGCGCTTGTGTATAATTACCATAATTCCATATAATAATATTAATAATAATAATAATAATATAATTCCATATATAATTCCATATGGATCCATATCGGCCGATATTCCCATTATTTTTTTGATCGGCGTTCTCAAAACGTGGATCAGATGAACATCTGGGCGAAAAACTACCAGAGATGTTTCCATGACTACAGACTGATGCTCACATGACTACAGACTGATCCTCACATGACTACAGACTGATCCTCACATGACTACAGACTGAGGCTCACATGACTACAGACTGATGCTCACATGACTACAGACTGATGCTCACATGACTACAGACTGATGCTCACATGACTACAGACTGATCCTCACATGACTACAGACTGAGGCTCACATGACTACAGACTGAGGCTCACATGACTACTGAGACTGCTCACATGACTACAGACTGATGCTCACATGACTACAGACTGATGCTCACATGACTACAGACTGAGGCTCACATGACTACAGACTGAGGCTCACATGACTACAGACTGATGCTCACATGACTACAGACTGATGCTCACATGTGTGACTACAGACTGATGCTCACATGTGTGACTACAGACTGAGGCTCACATGACTACAGACTGATGCTCACATGACTACAGACTGAGGCTCACATGACTACAGACTGATCCTCACATGACTACAGACTGATGCTCACATGACTACAGACTGATGCTCACATGACTACAGACTGAGGCTCACATGACTACAGACTGAGGCTCACATGACTACAGACTGAGGCTCACATGACTACAGACTGATGCTCACATGACTACAGACTGATGCTCACATGACTACAGACTGAGGCTCACATGACTACAGACTGAGGCTCACATGACTACAGACTGAGGCTCACATGTGTGACTACAGACTGATGCTCACATGACTACAGACTGAGGCTCACATGACTACAGACTGAGACTCACATGACTACAGACTGATGCTCACATGACTACAGACTGATGCTCACATGACTACAGACTGATCCTCACATGACTACAGACTGAGGCTCACATGACTACAGACTGATGCTCACATGACTACAGACTGATGCTCACATGACTACAGACTGATGCTCACATGACTACAGACTGATGCTCACATGACTACAGACTGAGGCTCACATGACTACAGACTGAGGCTCACATGACTACAGACTGATGCTCACATGACTACAGACTGATGCTCACATGACTACAGACTGATGCTCACATGACTACAGACTGACTCTCACATGACTACAGACTGAGGCTCACATGACTACAGACTGATGCTCACATGACTACAGACTGATGCTCACATGACTACAGACTGATGCTCACATGTGTGACTACAGACTGATCCTCACATGACTACAGACTGATGCTCACATGACTACAGACTGAGGCTCACATGACTACAGACTGATCCTCACATGACTACAGACTGATGCTCACATGTGTGACTACAGACTGATGCTCACATGACTACAGACTGAGGCTCACATGACTACAGACTGATGCTCACATGACTACAGACTGAGGCTCACATGACTACAGACTGAGGCTCACATGTGTGACTACAGACTGATGCTCACATGACTACAGACTGAGGCTCACATGACTACAGACTGAGACTCACATGACTACAGACTGATGCTCACATGACTACAGACTGAGGCTCACATGACTACAGACTGATCCTCACATGACTACAGACTGAGGCTCACATGACTACAGACTGAGGCTCACATGACTACAGACTGATGCTCACATGACTACAGACTGATCCTCACATGACTACAGACTGATCCTCACATGACTACAGACTGAGGCTCACATGACTACAGACTGATGCTCACATGACTACAGACTGATGCTCACATGACTACAGACTGATGCTCACATGACTACAGACTGATGCTCACATGACTACAGACTGATGCTCACATGACTACAGACTGATGCTCACATGTGTGACTACAGACTGATCCTCACATGACGACAGACTGATGCTCACATGACTACAGACTGAGGCTCACATGACTACAGACTGATCCTCACATGACTACAGACTGAGGCTCACATGACTACAGACTGAGGCTCACATGACTACAGACTGATGCTCACATGACTACAGACTGAGGCTCACATGACTACAGACTGATCCTCACATGACTACAGACTGAGGCTCACATGACTACAGACTGATCCTCACATGACGACAGACTGAGGCTCACATGACTACAGACTGAGGCTCACATGACTACAGACTGAGGCTCACATGACTACAGACTGAGGCTCACATGACTACAGACTGATGCTCACATGACTACAGACTGATCCTCACATGACTACAGACTGATGCTCACATGACTACAGACTGATGCTCACATGTGTGACTACAGACTGATGCTCACATGACTACAGACTGATGCTCACATGACTACAGACTGATCCTCACATGACTACAGACTGATGCTCACATGTGTGACTACAGACTGATCCTCACATGACGACAGACTGATGCTCACATGACTACAGACTGATGCTCACATGACTACAGACTGATCCTCACATGACTACAGACTGATGCTCACATGTGTGACTACAGACTGATCCTCACATGACAGACTGAGGCTCACATGACTACAGACTGATGCTCACATGTGTGACTACAGACTGATCCTCACATGTCTACAGACTGAGACTCACATGACTACAGACTGATGCTCACATGACTACAGACTGATCCTCACATGACTACAGACTGATGCTCACATGTGTGACTACAGACTGATCCTCACATGACTACAGACTGATGCTCACATGACTACAGACTGATCCTCACATGACTACAGACTGATCCTCACATGACTACAGACTGAGGCTCACATGACTACAGACTGAGGCTCACATGACTACAGACTGAGGCTCACATGACTACAGACTGATCCTCACATGACTACAGACTGATGCTCACATGTGTGACTACAGACTGATGCTCACATCACTACAGACTGATGCTCACATGACTACAGACTGAGGCTCACATGACTACAGACTGAGGCTCACATGACTACAGACTGATCCTCACATGACGACAGACTGAGGCTCACATGACTACAGACTGAGGCTCACATGACTACAGACTGAGGCTCACATGACTACAGACTGATCCTCACATGACTACAGACTGAGGCTCACATGACTACAGACTGATCCTCACATGACGACAGACTGAGGCTCACATGACTACAGACTGAGGCTCACATGTGTGACTACAGACTGATCCTCACATGACTACAGACTGATCCTCACATGACTACAGACTGAGGCTCACATGACTACAGACTGATGCTCACATGTGTGACTACAGACTGATGCTCACATGACTACAGACTGAGGCTCACATGACTACAGACTGAGGCTCACATGACTACAGACTGAGGCTCACATGACTACAGACTGATCCTCACATGACTACAGACTGAGGCTCACATGACTACAGACTGATGCTCACATGTGTGACTACAGACTGATCCTCACATGACTACAGACTGAGGCTCACATGACTACAGACTGATCCTCACATGACTACAGACTGATGCTCACATGTGTGACTACAGACTGATGCTCACATCACTACAGACTGATGCTCACATGACTACAGACTGAGGCTCACATGACTACAGACTGAGGCTCACATGACTACAGACTGTTCCTCACATGACGACAGACTGAGGCTCACATGACTACAGACTGATGCTCACATGACTACAGACTGAGGCTCACATGACTACAGACTGATCCTCACATGACGACAGACTGAGGCTCACATGACTACAGACTGAGGCTCACATGACTACAGACTGAGGCTCACATGACTACAGACTGATCCTCACATGACTACAGACTGAGGCTCACATGACTACAGACTGAGGCTCACATGACTACAGACTGAGGCTCACATGACTACAGACTGATCCTCACATGACTACAGACTGAGGCTCACATGACTACAGACTGATCCTCACATGACTACAGACTGAGGCTCACACTCCTCCACCACTCCGCTCCTCCTCTCTCTCCATGGTTACCGGTGGAGCAGCATCCTCTTCAGAACAGTGGTTCTTGGTACCGTGCTCTGAGCGGATCGGGCCCGTCTACATCCTGGATGTGGTCACACCGTACACCCCGGCACCGTACTTTAGTAGTTTGACTATGATGAGGAAATGTTACTTTCTGTATTCTTGTTGTTCTTAGTTTGTCCTCTAGGTTGAAATGCACTTATTGTGAGTCTCTTTGGATAAAAGCGTCTGCTACATGACATGTGATGTGATGTGATGTAACATATCTGAAATCCCCATTACTGGCAATCAATTATAATGTATCAATTAGGACACTTTTCAAAGTAAAAGTCCTAAATGTTTAAAGAAATCTGTAAGTTCTTTAATGTCTGAGGTGCTTTATTTGTGTATTTCCTCAGAGTCCGAGGCAATAATGCTGCTCAACCAATAGAAAGCTTCAATCGACGCCGTGATCGGTGATATCGGATCGTCAGATACTGATCGGTGATCGGCACCAAAAAGGCTGACCAGTCCATCTCTCGTTATGGCCGTGTTTAAAGAGTGTGTTTAGTGTCCTGCCCAGGCTGACTTGTGGTGCAGGTGAACGCGGCGCTGCAGGTGTTTGTCTCTTGGTGTTCTCCCAGCGCTCGGCTGCACGGGGGTCTGTTAGTCTGTCTGTCTGTCTGTCTGTCTGTCTGTCTGTTTGTTTGTTTGTTTGTTTGTGTCTGAGCCGGCGTGTTCCCCGTCACTCCCCCCGCCGGCTGCGGGGTGACAGCAGCTCACATCCCGTAGTTTACCTCGTACAGCAGGCATCCGAGCGACCAGATGTCAGACTTGAAGTTGTACCCGTTCTCATGGATCCTCTCCGGTGACATGTAGTACGGAGTCCCCACTGGAGAGGGGCGAGAGAGGTAGACACACACACACACACACAGAGAGAGTTACCATTTAGCAATGCTTCCCCAGTTCATCAACATCACTGACACACATCGCACAGAGAGGAGGAGGTGAAGTTCTCACACGGAGGGTGGAACGACAACGGCCATAGGGTGGGGTGCTCTCACATACACACACATTAAGACACACACTAACACAGTCACTAATACACACACACACTCAGAAACAAACACACACGCTCACACACACACATAAGGACACACACTAACACACACGCTCACACAATGTGCACGACTCTGTTGTGATTACTGCGGCGGGGTAATGATCTGAAACAGGACTCTGAGTCTTTACTCTCCGGGTTCTGGTTCTGGTTTGGTAACCCGAGAGCAGCTGGCGGCGCTCCACCCGACCGGCCCGGAACGCCGCCACACGCCACCAAGGGGCGCCGCCCTCGGCCCGGAGCGCCGCCACTCGCCACCAAGGGGCGCCGCCCTCGGCCCGGAGCGCCGCTCTGCATGGAAAAGTCCACCGAGCGAATCCAGCCGAGCTTTATTCATCACATCTGGTGAAGAACGCTCGCCACGCCCGACTCACGTTACACTTCCTGCCAAACAGGAAGCACGACCTAGAGCTACACGTCACACGACCAATGAACAGGTTCATCCACACGACCAATGAACAGGTTCATCCTCACGACCAATGAACATGTTCATCCACACGACCAATGAACAGGTTCATCCTCACGACCAATGAACAGGTTCATCCACACGACCAATGAACATGTTCATCCACATGACCAATGAACAGGTTCATCCACACGACCAATGAACAGGTTCATCCACACGACCAATGAACAGGTTCATCCACACGACCAATGAACAGGTTCATCCTCATGACCAATGAACATGTTCATCCACACGACCAATGAACAGGTTCATCCACACGACCAATGAACATGTTCATCCACACGACCAATGAACAGGTTCATCCACACGACCAATGAACAGGTTCATCCACACGACCAATGAACATGTTCATCCACACGACCAATGAACAGGTTCATCCACACGACCAATGAACAGGTTCATCCACACGACCAATGAACAGGTTCATCCTCATGACCAATGAACATGTTCATCCTCATGACCAATGAACATGTTCATCCACACGACCAATGAACAGGTTCATCCACACGACCAATGAACATGTTCATCCACACGACCAATGAACAGGTTCATCCACACGACCAATGAACAGGTTCATCCACATGACCAATGAACAGGTTCATCCACACGACCAATGAACAGGTTCATCCTCATGACCAATGAACATGTTCATCCACATGACCAATGAACATGTTCATCCACACGACCAATGAACAGGTTCATCCACACGACCAATGAACAGGTTCATCCACATGACCAATGAACAGGTTAGTCCACACGACCAATGAACAGGTTCATCCACATGACCAATGAACAGGTTAGTCCACACAACCAATGAACAGGTTCATCCACATGGTGACAAATGAACAGGTTCATCCACACAACCAATGAACAGGTTCATCCACATGACCAATGACTTTTCCAGGCCTATAAATAACCATTTTATAAATACATTAATTAAACTAATATAGGGGAGGGCTACTGTTTTAATTTTGGATGGGAACTCAATTAAAGGTGATCACTTTTCATTTTGATAAAGACTGATTAAGATTTGATTAATTGTGTTGAGAGAGAAGGATTATTTTTTATCTTTAAATGTGTGCTGTGGTTTTTTTTAACAATGAAGTGCTACCTGTCATTCCAAAAAATAATCGTCAGAGAGGAAGAAACAGAAGGATAAACAAGGGACCGCGGTTTTAATTGGCCATTGTGTGTGTGTGTGTGTGTGTGTGTGTGAGGTCTGAACAAGATCCCCTAAGATTCATTATTAGCAGATTATAAATAATCAGCCTCTCTCATGCTGATGGAGGAGAAGAAGACGGAGGCTCCTCCAGCTGCTGAATCAAGGCCACGTTCATTATTCATGCTCGTAAAGCGAGACTCGTGTTGGGACTGATTTCCATTTGTTGTGAACGGCTGAGACAACTCCGGGGGGGGGGGGGGGGGGTCTTCATCTCATAGTCTTCATCTCATAGTCTTCATCTCATAACCTCATTCTCATAGTCTTCATCTCATAGTCTTCATCTCATCTTCATCTCATAGTATTCCTCTCAGTCTTCCTCTCATAGTCTTCATCTCATAGCCAGAAGGTCTTCATCTCATAGTCTTCCTCTCAGTCTTCATCACATAGTCTTCAACTCATAGTCAGAAGGTCTTCATCTCATAGTCTTCCTCTCATAGTCTTCATCACATAGCCAGAAGTCTTCATCTGATATTCTTCCTCTCATAGTCTTCATCTCATAGCCAGAAGGTCTTCATCTCATAGTCTTCCTCTCAGTCTTCATCTCATAGTCTTCATCTCATAGCCAGAAGGTCTTCATCTCATAGTCTTCTCTTCATCGCATAGTATTCCTCTCAGTCTTCATATCATAGTCTTCAACTCATAGTCAGAAGGTCTTCCTCTCGTAGTCTTCATCTCATAGCCAGAAGGTCTTCATCTCATAGTCTTCTCTTCATCGCATAGTATTCCTCTCAGTCTTCATATCATAGTCTTCAACTCATAGTCAGAAGGTCTTCCTCTCATAGTCTTCATCTCAGAGCCAGAAGGTCTTCATCTCATATTCTTCATCTCATAGCCAGGTCTTCATCTCATAGTCTTCATCTCATAACCAGAAGGTCTTCATCTCATAGTCTTCATCTCATAGTCTTCCTCTCATAGTCTTCATCTCATAGCCAGAAGGTCTTCATCTCATAGTCTTCCTCTCAGTCTTCATCTCATAACCAGAAGGTCTTCATCTCATAGTCTTCATCTCATAACCAGAAGGTCTTCATCTCATAGTCTTCATCTCATAGTCTTCCTCTCATAGTCTTCATCTCATAACCAGAAGGTCTTCATCTCATAGTCTTCATCTCATAGTCTTCATCTCATAGTCTTCCTCTCATAGTCTTCATCTCATAGCCAGAAGTTCTTCATCTCATAGTCTTCCTCTCAGTCTTCATCTCATAGTCTTCATCTCATAACCAGAAGGTCTTCATCTCATAGTCTTCATCTCATAGTCTTCATCTCATAGTCTTCCTCTCATAGTCTTCATCTCATAACCAGAAGGTCTTCATCTCATAGTCTTCCTCTCAGTCTTCATCTCATAGTCTTCATCTCATAGGCTTCATCTCATAGCCAGAAGGTCTTCCTCTCATAGTCTTCCTCTCAGTCTTCATCTCATAGGCTTCATCTCATAACCAGAAGGTCTTCATCTCATAGTCTTCATCTCATAACCAGAAGGTCTTCATCTCATAGTCTTCATCTCATAGTCTTCATCTCATAGTCGTCCTCTCATAGTCTTCATCTCATAGCCAGAAGGTCTTCATCTCATAGTCTTCATCTCATAGTCTTCATCTCATAGTCTTCCTCTCATAGCCAGAAGGTCTTCATCTCATAGTCTTCATCTCATAACCAGAAGGTCTTCATCTCATAGTCTTCATCTCATAGTCTTCCTCTCATAGCCAGAAGGTCTTCATCTCATAGTCTTCATCTCATAACCAGAAGGTCTTCATCTCATAGTCTTCATCTCATAGTCTTCATCTCATAGCCAGAAGGTCTTCATCTCATAGTCTTCATCTCATAACCAGAAGGTCTTCATCTCATAGTCTTCATCTCATAGGCTTCATCTCATAGTCAGAAGGTCTTCATCTCTGTTTATTTGCATCATTATGTTCAACATCTTTTCCCTGAGCTCTTCATCTTGTTCTCCCTCCTCCTCGTCATCACCCTCTCATTAGACGAGGTACAGCTGGCGTTGGATCACATCCCGCCACTGGAGCGCTTTGATTCTGTTGCCGTCGCTCTGCGTCACCGGGCCACAAAGGCCATTGTGCGTGTTTGTGTGTGTTTGTGTGTGTTTGTGTGTAGTCAGCCTTGTGTTACTGAGTGTGTGTCAGTTTGAATGTATGTGATTATCTCACTCTACATGCGTGTGCATATGCACATGTGTCTGTGGACACACGTGTAGAAGACAAAGAGTCTGTGAGCGTGTGCAAGAGTAGGAGATGAGAAAAAACTGTGTCTGTGTGTGTGTGTGTCTCTGTGTGTGTGTGTCTATCTGTGTGTGTCTGTG
Organism: Liparis tanakae; assembly: GCA_036178185.1. Classification (NCBI taxonomy): domain Eukaryota; kingdom Metazoa; phylum Chordata; class Actinopteri; order Perciformes; family Liparidae; genus Liparis; species Liparis tanakae. The sequence goes on from CM070102.1 coordinate 84,094, forward strand.
TGTGTGTGTGTGTCTGTGTGTGTGTGTGTCTATCTGTGTGTGTGTGTCTCTGTGTGTGCGTGTCTATCTGTGTGTGTGTGTGTGTGTTGCTGTTGATCGGCTGCGAGCTGACAGACATACTGTATGCCTGGACCTCCATACACACACACTCTCACACACACACAGAGACACACACACAGAGACACACACACACACATACATACAGAGACACACACACACACGTGCATAGACAAACACACACACATAAAAAGATACACACACATGCATATAGACACACACACACACACACACAGAGACACACACACACACACACACAGACACACACACACACAGAGACACACACACACACACAGACACAGACACACACACACACAGAGACACACACACAGAGACACACACACACACACACAGAGACACACACAGACACACACACACACACACAGAGACACACACAGACACACACACACACACACAGAGACACACACACACACACACACAGACACACACACACACACACAGACACACACAGAGACACACACACACACAGAGACACACACAGACACACAGACACACACAGAGACACACACACACACAGAGACACACACAGACACACACACACACACAGACACACACACACACACACCTTTCCCTCACGTTCTTTATTTCTATCCTTCTCTCACTTTTCTTTGTCAAACTGTCACATTCTCTCTTTTCTTCATGTGTCTCCTTCTCACTCTTTCCTCTCCCTCTCTCTTTTCTTTCCTCCCTCCTGTTTTTCCAGTGTCACATTCTCTCCTCTCGCACACATTCTGCTTTTCTGCCTCTCTTTTCTCTCTAAAAGTCAAAGCCCCAGAGGGAGGGGGGTCAGAGGGGGGAGGAGGAGGAGGAGGAGGAGTGAGGACCAGAAGGAGAAGGATACGTGACAAAGAAAAGAACAAAAAGATAGGAGATCTGCTTTCTCTTCTTTTCTTTAAGAAAAAGCGATAGACGAGGTCTGCTAACGAAATGTCACCAGGTGACGATGACGAGATCACCTAAAAACATCCTGATGAAGATGAAATGTTAAAGATGAAGAGGCTGCACTGTTATTGTTATTGTTACCCAACAACATCACGGCCGCACAGCAAGAAGGAATGAGAGAGGAGCAAAGAGGAAGGAAAGAGGAATAGAAGAGGAATGGAAGAGGAATCAAAGAAGAATGAAAGAGGAATAGGAGAGGAATGAAAGGAATGGAAGAGAAATAAAAGAGGAATAAGAGAGGAATGGAAGAGGAATTAAAGAGGAATGAAAGAAATAAAAGAGGAATAGAAAGAGAAATAAAAGAGGAATGGAAGAGGAATAAGAGAGGAATGGTGTATGGTGGTTGTTACCAGTATGATCTTTTGTTTATCACAACCCTGTAATGACGTGTGTGTATTTGTGTATTTGTGTGTGTCTAACGGTGTGAGTCCTGATGTTATTATGTCGTATTATAACATAAATTGTTGCTTCATCAAAAGCTGTGATTTAAATTGTCTTTGTGACGTGTTAATAAAAAAAGACCTGTTTTTTCTTCTCATAAAATAATAATAATACAATAATAATGTAAAAGCTTTGTTAGGTTACATTGAAGTCTAAACAAATCTAAATCCTTAACCAGACAGTACAATGAAAGAGGGAGACCATCACATGAAGGTTCCCGGGGGAACCAGATAGCCGTGTGTGTTTCCGCAGTGCGTTCTGTAACGTGACACGTGTCCGTGTGAAATGCATCCCTACAAACGCCGCTGGTGGCGTGCGTGGGCGTGGCGCTCTGCTCATCCACTCCCCGGCGCGGCGCCGTGGTTCCCGGCGTTTCCCCGCGGATCGTCGACGGCGTCTCCATCGCCTCAGATTAACGACGACCGTTTCCCAGTTGACTCTCTGGGCCGCCGTTCCCCCGGCGGCCTGAAGAGGGCGCTGTGGCCTCAGCGTTTCATGAGCCGCAGCCCAGAGCTGCTGCAGAGCTGCCTGATCACGTGACTCACACCTTCTCCCAACAGCTGGGCCGCTGCCTCAGAATAGCACGCCGCTCGGTAATCACAGTTTGAGTGGGGAACGCCACGGTGTGAACGACAGGCTTCACGGAGAGGAGGAGAGGCGGAAACACCTCAAGAACAACCGGACACGAGACAAAGGAGAGAGAATGTGTGACTGACCCCTCGCTAAGCCCCGCCCCCCCCAAGCTGTCATATGGTCACTAACTGAGTAGATACTCATTCATTTGTACAAACATGCATTGAAGTGACTGAACCAGGAAGTCAAAGTGAGAGCTAAAGATCCAGAAACTCTCGCGTTAGTATTTATATCTATACATTTCTACATAAATCAGTTATATATATATATATATATATATATATATATATATATATCTCAGGAGGAAGTTATCCCCTGGAACCTTCCAGAAAGGTGTTTCTGTTTAACCCTAAAGTCGTGATTGATGCGAGGCTGGAGACGAAACAGAAGCTTCTCCACGCGTAGAGACGAGTCTCTGGCGACGCTCAGCCGATTGTTTTAATAGAAAACCACTCAAATTCTCCTCAGAGCAAAATGCATTTTTATTTAAATATTATATTTGATTATTTCTAGAAATAAGTATTTTAGACTTGTATGTCAAAATCTGCTTTTACACTATAAGATCACCTACTAAATACATCCGTAAGAAGTTTAAATGTTCTTAAAGATAAAGAGGTATTTATTGTTGTTGCTACACAACGACATTACACAGCAAGGAGGAATAACATAAAAGAGGAAGAAAAGAAAAGTAAAATAGACTAAAAAAGGAATAAAATAAAAGGGAATAAAATAAGAGAAATAGAATAAGGAGTTTAATAAAAATAAAAAAATAAATAAAAGAGGAATATAAAAAAGGAATAAAAGAAAAGATGAATAGAATAAAAAAGGAATAAAATAAAAGAGGAACAAAATAAATGTTACAAAGTAAAACCAGATAGATGTGTGTTTGTTTCCATACAGACTCTGTCTCTGACTGCTGCTACACAGACATACATTTCTTGAAATAAAACTACATGTTGTCTGAATGTACTTTGTTGTTGTTGTTGTTAAGTATTTAACTCCATTACGATATTAATATTATCATGACTCTATTCATGTCGGACAAGAGACAAACAAACTTTTGTCTTCTGCATGTTCCACCAATGGAGATGGAGAATAAAGATGATTTGTATGAAGTGTTCATGTTGTCCCTCTGGTCGGTGACTTTAGCTCCACAGTAAAAACAAGCGGTGGACGTGATGAAGGCTGGTAGGAACCGGCTGTTAACGAATACTTTATAGGTACATGTGTGATTTAAACACTGGGACACCCTTGAACTGAGCTGTGTGTGTGTGTGTGTGCTGTAGAGAGAGGTTGGGTCAGTAAGTGGTAAAGTGTCTCTTCCTCTGTAATATATTAATGACTCGGCTCCACTCCTAAAGATTTACAGTAAACGTCCCACAGACGTTAAACACGCAGAGTTAAAGGACGCCTTCACAGCGGCGCTGCCAGCCTCGTGTCCAGCACGCCTTTATATTTCTTTAAACTAAGCCAAATGTACTCGTCTTAATTAGTGCGGCGCTCCGATTCTCACTTCTTTGAAGAGGGAAAAAAAGAGAAAAGTTACACGATTTATTTCCTGCGAGCGGCCGACAGTAACGGGCGTAAAGTTTGTGCCGGCGTGTTTTATGGTAAACAGTCACAATCAGAGCCGTGTGGAAGGCCTGGGCCCGGTCGTCGGCCGCGTCGGGGGTCAGAGGTCGAGGAAACAGGAAGTGGCTAAGTGGCCTATGAAGGGGGGGCGGCAGGACTACGTGACACACGGAGCCTAATGAAACACATCAAACATCGGGGCGATTACTGGGGACCGCTGTGCCCGAGTGTCTGAGTGTGCGTTTTGTGGGCTCGTAAGGGGGAAGTGTGTGTGTGTGTGTGTGTGTGTGTACACATGTGTGTGTGTGTGTGTGTGTGTGTAGGCTGTGGCGACTTACCTAGTGAGTGAGCGGCGGTGGTTTTGGAGCTGAAGAATCGACCCAGACCCAAATCTCCTAGCTTCACGACTCCTGTGGCTGTGATGAAGACGTTGGCTGGCTTGATGTCTGGAGACATCAATCATATCTTATTGTATTTTTTATATATATATATATTTTGAATTATAAGACAAAAGACAAGACATAGACATAACAGCTGGAGGACGACAAAACAGTAGACACAACAAGTCAGAGAATTGAGAAAAAGAAAGAATGAAAGAAAAAGAAATAAATAAAATGCATGTGTGTGTATGTGTGTGCATGTGTGCATGTATGTGTGTGTGTGTGCATGTGTGTGTATGTGTGTGCATGTGTGCATGTATGTGTGTGTGTGCATGTGTGTGTGTGTGCATGTGTGCATGTGTGTGTGTGCATGTGTGTGTGTGTGTGTGAGCTTTTCATTAAAAATATTTAATAACATTTTGTATTTAAAGAAACAAAATACATCGATGATGCAGATGTCTGGACGGGCGTCTGCATGACCGTGGAATTAAATTGGTTTTCAGGAAAGGGAAAAAAATAAAAGAATAAAATGAATTAAGATGAATTAACTAATCAATAAGACATAAACAATAATAATAACATTAAAATCAGTTTTAACTGTCACGTAATGAGTCGTGTTCACTGTGATAAACTTTGGTAAAGCTTCAGAAAACACGACACTCTACCGCGGCGTCCACATCGTCCGTTTCCGTGGCGTTCTCTCGGCGATGTTAACGCGTCTCGCCAGCCTTCGTAATTTACTGCTGCAATATAAACCGTGAGCGTCTTTTGAATAGGCGGTCTCTGTTAAGTGGTCATTAAAGTGCAGCAGCGCTCGGGGTTCATTAGTGTCCCCGAGCGCTAATCAGAGTCAGCCGGACGGAAGTGCCCCACCTGTGTGTATGTGTGTGTGTGTGTGTGTGTGTGTGGATCCGGGGCCCGGTGCCACGCGGCCCATAAACACCGCGCGCTCCGGTCTGCGTGTCGCTCCACACCTCGGCTTTGAGCCGCCTGTCATGGGCAACAAGGCCGATCACGACTCCAGAGGATCGCTTCACAACAAAGAGCTTCAAGAGCGTGCTGGAGTATTTACAGAAAACAGTGTCAAACGTATTGAATACATGTCCTTCTGGGGGACAAAGGACTCTCACCAGGAAACAACATAAAGTCCTCTTCTGACTCAGGATGGACGCTAATAACATTTAAAGATGATCTGAACGACATCTTTGGACATATTGGGATGAATGGGTCACATAAGAGCCCTCATAGAGCTGATGTTATTCTGAATGAACAGACAATAAAGCCATGGTTAGACTTTGTTTTATTTCTGTTTGTTTTGTTCTGTCTCTTTGTTGTTGTTTGTCTTATTGCTCTAGATATGTATTTCACTCAAATGAGCATCGTCTAAAAATCTGCACACGCAATGTAAATCTATAAATGTCTAATTAATGTTTACTTTTAATAACATGATAAGATTCAGGATCACGTCTCATTTTATTCAGTTTAAGCACTTTGGAGATCTCACAATGGACAAATCAGACCGTTCCTTCTTTGTATTGTTATGCAAGTGTGTGTGTGCTTATGGATATGGTGTGTGTGTGTGTGTGTGTGTCTGCGTGTGTCTGCGTGTGTGTGCGTGTGTGTGCACGCTACCTCTGTGCATGACTCTCCGGGAGTGCATGTGTTCGAGGGCGCTGCAGAGCTGGACAAAGTATTTCCACACCGTTCTCTCTGGGATGAGCCTCCTCTGCTTCTTAAAGTGCTGTGAAACACACACACACACACACACACACACAATGAGACACTCAACCCAACACCTCTGGCAGAAGGCCCCAGTGATCCACTTGAAGGTCTCTCTCTCTCTCTCTCTCTCTCTCTCTCTCTCTCTCGGCGGCTAGCCAACGGGATGCTACGGCATGTGATCAGGTGATCCACCCCCAACATGTGATCAGGTGATCCACCAACATGTGATCAGGTGATCCCCAACATGTGATCAGGTGATCCCCAACATGTGATCAGGTGATCCACCCCCAACATGTGATCAGGTGATCCCCAACATGTGATCAGGTGATCCACCAACATGTGGTCAGGTGATCCACCAACATGTGATCAGGTGATCCCCAACATGTGATCAGGTGATCCACCCCCAACATGTGATCAGGTGATCCACCCCCAACATGTGATCAGGTGATCCACCAACATGTGATCAGGTGATCCCCAACATGTGATCAGGTGATCCACCAACATGTGATCAGGTGATCCACCCCCAACATGTGATCAGGTGATCCACCAACATGTGATCAGGTGATCCCCAACATGTGATCAGGTGATCCACCAACATGTGATCAGGTGATCCACCCCCAACATGTGATCAGGTGATCCACCAACATGTGATCAGGTGATCCCCAACATGTGATCAGGTGATCCACCAACATGTGATCAGGTGCATTGATACGGACAGAAAGCAGACCATGAAACTATAGACAGACAGACAGACAACAGACAGACAACAGACCATCAAGTCAAGACGGAACATTACGACGAGGATGAGATACAATGTAGCAACGCATCGCTACATTAGCCTGGACACAATATCCAAGACATTTGGAGAGAGAGATGGAGGGAGAGAGGGAGGGAGGGAGAGACCTTGGCCTACATGCAAACAAAGCCTGAGTGAGGAGCCATTCTTCTCTTGCCCTCTGATTTCCATATCAGAGGACTGTTTGATGTCCATGGGGGAGCACATAGGCTCCTCCTCCTTCTCTTCCTCCTCCTCCTCCTCCTCCTCCTCATCTTCTCTTCCTCTTCTTCTCAATGCCTTTAACGGCAAAAACTGCACATGCAATGTTCTGTAAGCAAATCAAGGAGTATTTGATTTCATCTGAATTCTGAGATGGTCAGAGAGAGAACGAGGGAGGTAGGGGGAGAGGCAGAGTGAGTGATACAAAATGAGGGAGGGAGGGGGAGAGGGAGAGAATGAGGGAGAGAGAGAGAAAAAGGAAAAGAGAGCAGCATGGAGGACGAGAAATCAAAAAGAATAATTCATGCATATGATGACACACTAAATGCTCCCAGCATCCTCGGTAGCGTAGCGTAGCTTAGCATAGCTTAGTGTAGCGTAGCTTAGCATAGCTTAGTGTAGCGTAGCGTAGCTTAGCGTTGCGGTGACGCTCGGTGGTTCGTTCTCCTCCGTCTTCGGGACGCCTCCATGCAGCTCTGAACATCTGCGCCTGTGTTTCTGTGGTTGTGATTCCATGTGTGTGTGTGTGTGTGTGTCTGTGTGTGTGTGTGTCTGTGTGTGTGTTTCTGTGGTTGTGATTCCATGTGTGTGTGTGTGTGTGTGTCTGTGTGTGTGTGTGTCTGTGTGTGTGTTTCTGTGGTTGTGATTCCATGTGTGTGTGTGTGTGTGTGTGTGTCTGTGTGTCTGTGTGTGTCTGTGTGTCTGTGTGTGTGTGTGTGTGTCTGTGTGTGTGTGTGTGTGTGTCTGTGTGTTGTGGTTGTGATTCCATGTGTGTGTGTGTGTGTGTGTGTGTCTGTGTGTCTGTGTGTGTGTGTGTCTGTGTGTGTGTTTCTGTGGTTGTGATTCCATGTGTGTGTGTGTGTGTCTGTGTGTCTGGGTGTCTGTGTGTGTGTGTCTGTGTCTGTCTGTGTGTGTATGTGTGTTTCTGTGGTTGTGATTCCATGTGTGTGTGTGTGTGTGTCTGTGTGTCTGTGTCTGTGTGTCTGGGTGTCTGTGTGTGTGTGTCTGTGTGTGTGTGTGTGTGTGTGTGTCTGTGTGTCTGTGTGTGTGTGTCTGTGTGTGTGTTTCTGTGGTTGTGATTCCATGTGTGTGTGTGTGTGTCTGTGTGTGTGTCTGTGTGTGTGTGTGTGTGTCTGGGTGTCTGTGTGTGTGTGTGTGTGTCTGGGTGTGTGTGTGTGTGTCTGTGTGTGTCTGTGTGTGTGTGTGTCTGTGTGTCTGTGTGTGTGTGTCTGTGTGTGTGTGTGTCTGGGTGTCTGTGTGTGTGTGTCTGTGTGTGTGTCTGTGTGTGTGTGTGTGTGTGTCTGTGTCTGTGTGTGTGTCTGTGTGTGTGTGTCTGTGTGTGTCTGTGTGTGTGTGTCTGTGTGTGTGTGTCTGTGTGTGTCTGTGTGTCTGTGTGTGTGTGTCTGTGTGTGTGTGTCTGTGTGTGTGTGTCTGTGTGTGTGTGTGTCTGTGTGTGTGTGTGTGTCATGTTCACTCTCTTGTACTCTAATCCTCACCTCTCCTAATTTGCTGTGTTGAGCTGTGAGGATGTACCACTGCAAACAGGTTGTCAAGCTGAAGCATCATTTATGTAGAGGAGGAGGAGGAGAAAAGGAGGAGAACAAGAGGAGGAGGAGGAGGAGAAGAAGAAGAAGAAGAAATGCTGACTCCAGTGACGATGTGTCTTATCTGCGGTGACCGATCCAAGATGGACGCCTCTCCTTTAAGTATTCGTTCATGAAGCCTCGTCAACACTGAAGCGTTATGACTCATGTAGCTCCGCCCCCTCAGCCTGGACTGAGGGGGCGGAGCCAGTGGTGGTTTTTCCTACAGGCGGACGAGGCGGCCCCCTAGGGCGCCCTCGCGAGGGTGGCGCAAAAAAATGCGCCCATCAAAAAAATATCTATATTTGTTTGATTATTTTTTGTCAGTGCCGGTCTTGAACCCAGAACCTTTTGTTCAACAAGCAGGCGCCTCTACCCACCAAGCCACAGCGCCTACATGACATCTTTCTGTCACATTGTATCAATGTGTCTTGTACCAAAAGTACAAAAGCATGACATCGTTTAACGAGTGAAGCTTGCCTCGAGCGCCAAATGTGCGAGGGCCGCCTGGGCGGAGCTAACCGGGTCTGAGGGTCCAGTAGAGAACCACGACTCAGTGGAAAGACGCCAACACAAGACCACAGGTTCATCCACACGACCAATGAACAGGTTCATCCTCATGACCAATGAACAGGTTCATCCACATGACCAATGAACAGGTTCATCCTCATGACCAATGAACAGGTTCATCCTCATGACCAATGAACAGGTTCATCCACATGACCAATGAACAGGTTCATCCACACAACCAATGAACAGGTTCATCCACATGACCAATGAACAGGTTCATCCTCATGACCAATGAACAGGTTCATCCACATGGTGACCAATGAACAGGTTCATCCACATGGTGACCAATGAACAGGTTCATCCTCATGACCAATGAACAGGTTCATCCACATGGTGACCAATGAACAGGTTCATCCACATGACCAATGAACAGGTTCATCCACATGACCAATGAACAGGTTCATCCACATGACCAATGAACAGGTTCATCCACATGGTGACCAATGAACAGGTTCATCCTCATGACCAATGAACAGGTTCATCCTCATGACCAATGAACAGGTTCATCCACATGACCAATGAACAGGTTCATCCACACAACCAATGAACAGGTTCATCCACATGACCAATGAACAGGTTCATCCTCATGACCAATGAACAGGTTCATCCACATGGTGACCAATGAACAGGTTCATCCACATGGTGACCAATGAACAGGTTCATCCTCATGACCAATGAACAGGTTCATCCACATGGTGACCAATGAACAGGTTCATCCACATGACCAATGAACAGGTTCATCCACATGACCAATGAACAGGTTCATCCACATGACCAATGAACAGGTTCATCCACAACATATTAATATAATACATTTTCATGACTTTTCCAATAACTTTGGGGATTTATTTGTTTTCCAGGACTTTTCCAGGCCGTACGAACCCTGCGATTAGATATCAGATACACAACAACAACACAGCGGATTGTTCATGTGATGAACACGCTCAGGTGAGTCCGTATCTTGTACATGATGACATCATCCTCACCTTGATCATACGCGACAGGTCTCCTGCGTCCGCCAGCTCCAGGACGATGTTCAGCTCGTTGTCCTCGATGAAAGACGCGTGGTACTTTATCACGTTGGGGTGGTTCAATTGCTGCAGCAGAGAAAACAGGAAAGAAAAGACATTTAGAGGAGAAAGAACGAAAGAAGACATGTTGGTGACACATGTCGCTTTAAGGGCGTCCTCCATGGTCACGCCACCTGATGCACGGGGACACGTCCATCGCTCAGGCGCATAAACACCCGCATCTTTGTGCAGACTTAATAAACAATTTATATCAACCCCCCCTTCCGCCGGAGGTTCATGGGATGTCAGATGTTGCGCAATCCACCTCTCTCTCTCTCTCTCTCTCTCTCTCTCTCTACCAATTAAAACTAAACAGTGGTATCCATATTTTCTTGAAGCCCTATTTGGTGAGGGTGGACCTAATGAGACGGTTTTGTCCTCCACTGTGACAAAGCTGGGTGACATGTCAAAACAACCCCTCGGTCTGTGATGACAACAACCCATGTGTGAAACAAACACACACACACACACACACACACACACACACACACACACACACGCCTGACAGGCTGACACGGCTGGCAGTCAGACAAACAAGCATCCCGGCTCATCTCGCTGGCTGCTGAGATTCCTTCCTGTTGGTTGGTCAATAAGGCAGAAACAGCATTCCCTGTAGTAAACAAAAAGTATCTCTCCATCCAGAGCAAGAAAAGAGGGGAGGACAGAGGGAGAGAGAGAGGGGAGCAGTGAAGGGAAAGAAACAAATGACAGTGACACAGACGAGCAAAAGGATGATGGACGCGGTGCGGGTTGAGGAGGGAAGAGAAGAAGAGGTGAGAGTAATAAGGTGAGCTTAGAGGCAGCCAATGGGAGAGCAGGGATGGGGAACAGGGAGATGTGATGTGTTGAGGGGGGGGGGGGTGACACACGTCCTCCACTCGGCTTCCTCGGCTGTGATTAAAGAAATGTTCACGCTCCGGATGATGAAGAGGAGCTCAGTCCCCTTCCTCTCCCTCCGTCTCGTCCCTCCCCGTGTCCTCTCTTAACAGATGTATTTCTGTCTCAGAGTGGCAGGTCTGTAACACAGCCAGGGAGCGATAAGCCCCGCCCCCTCCTCTTCCTCAACTAACACAGCCAGGGAGCGATAAGCCCCGCCCCCTCCTCTTCCTCAACTAACAGCCAGGGAGCGATAAGCCCCGCCCCCTCCTCTTCCTCAACTAACACAGCCAGGGAGCGATAAGCCCCGCCCCCTCCTCTTCCTCAACTAACAGCCAGGGAGCGATAAGCCCCGCCCCCTCCTCTTCTTCAACTAACACAGCCAGGGAGCGATAAGCCCCGCCCCCTCCTCTTCCTCAACTAACACAGCCAGGGAGCGATAAGCCCCGCCCCCTCCTCTTCCTCAACTAACACAGCCAGGGAGCGATAAGCCCCGCCCCCTCCTCTTCCTCAACTAACACAGCCAGGGAGCGATAAGCCCCGCCCCCTCCTCTTCCTCAACTAACACAGCCAGGGAGCGATAAGCCCCGCCCCCTCCTCTTCCTCAACTAACACAGCCAGGGAGCGATAAGCCCCGCCCCCTCCTCTTCCTCAAATAACACAGCCAGGGAGCGATAAGCCCCGCCCCCTCCTCTTCCTCAACTAACACAGCCAGGGAGCGATAAGCCCCGCCCCCTCCTCTTCCTCAACTAACACACACTGAATTCTGAGTATTCCCTGTAACAGAGCCATGGAGTGATAAGCCCCGCCCCCCTCCTCTTCCTCAGTGAGATGAAGAGACGTTCCCATGCAGATGTTTATGTAAATGAGGGCTGCCGCACATCGGGAGGTATCACACACACGGTCTGGCGATGTAACCCACATGAGGCCCGGCAGCGAGTGTAATCACTTAATGAAGCGCGACGCGCGATGAGATCTCAGAAGAGGAAGAGGCACTGATCCAACCCGCTCAGAAGAGGAAGAGGCACTGATCCAACCCGCTCAGAAGAGGAAGAGGCACTGATCCAACCCGCTCAGAAGAGGCACTGAATGAATTATCCTGTTCTGCAGAACTAAAGAATGAGGAGACCTGAAGATGAGTGTGTGTGTGTGTGTGTCAGTGTGTGTGTGTCAGTGTGTGTGCGCCAGTGTGTGTGCGCCAGTGTGTGTGTGCGTGCATGTGTGTGTGCCAGTGTGTGTGTGTGTGTCAGTCCAGTCTCATTATTCTGATTCCTCTCCTGCTGGCCTATCTAAAGGGGATGAGGCAGAGAGTCTCTCTCTCCATCCCTTTCTCTATCTCTCTCTCTTTCTCTCTCTGTCCACCTCTGTCTCTCTTCCTCTCCCCCTCCCTCACTCCCTCTTTTTCTCCCTCTCTCTCTTCCAACTTCTCTAGTAAATCAGCTCAATCTCTGTCTCTCTCTCTCCCTGTTTTCTCCTTCCCTTCCCCCCTCCCCTCTCTCTCTCTACTCTGCTCTATCCCTCTCTCTCTCTCCCCACTATCCCTCTCTTTCTCTCTCTCCCTCTCTCTCTCCCCACCTTCCTTTTTCTCCCTCCCTTCCTCTTTCTCTACCCCCCTTATCTCTCTCTCTCTCTCTCTCCCTCTCTCAACGTCCATCTTCTCTAGCGAATCAGCACACAGGATGAAAAGCAAGGGTGGAGCGAGGGAGGGAGGGAGGGACAGAGCAACGGGGTGAATAAGACGTGATGAAGAGGAGCAGCAGATGGAGGAAGAGGAGCGCAGTCACCTGACACCTGAGTGACCTTCAACCCCCCCGACCCCTTCAGGAGGCCAGAGACACAGAGACAGGTGAGCTGCTCAGGATCCTCGTCTCTGATTGGCCGACGAGCCCGAGCGCCAGGGATGCCTTTGAGTGGGGACAACCAAATGTGTGTGTGTGTGTGTCTGTATCTATTCACGTGTGTGTGTGTGTGTCTCTGTGTGTATGTGTGTGTGTGTCTGTATCTATTCACGTGTGTGTGTGTGTCTCTGTGTGTATGTGTGTGTGTGTGAGTGTGTGCGTGCGTGTGTGTGTCTGTGTGTGTGTGTGTCTGTATCTATTCACGTGTGTGTGTGTGTGTGCACAAACTGCCCGTGGTCGACAACAATGTGCAGAAATGCTTTATGTATGGAGGGAAACACTACAAGGAACACACACACACACACACACCATGAAACCAACACACACACACACACACACGCACACACCATGAAACCAACACACACACACACACACACACACACACACCATGAAACCAACACACACACCATGAAACCAACACACACACACACACACACCATGAAACCAACACACACACACACCATGAAACCAACACACACACACACCATGAAACCAACACACACACACACATGAAACCAACACACACACACATGAAACCAACACACACACACCATGAAACCAACACACACACACACACACACCATGAAACCAACACACACACACCATGAAACCAACACACACACACACACATGAAACCAACACACA
>CM070102.1:102500-105000 GCA_036178185.1 Liparis tanakae
TAATGTGGTCATGACTATTCTCTGGTGTAATGAAGTCTCTCCATAGTTAATGTGGTCATGACTATTCTCTGGTTAGTGAAGTCTCTCCATAGTTAATGTGGTCATGACTATTCTCTGGTGTAGTGAAGTCTCCATAGTTAATGTAGTCATGACTATTCTCTGGTTAGTGAAGTCTCTCCATAGTTAATGTGGTCATGACTATTCTCTGGTTAGTGAAGTCTCCATAGTTAATGTGGTCATGACTATTCTCTGGTTAGTGAAGTCTCTCCATAGTTAATGTGGTCATGACTATTCTCTGGTGTAATGAAGTCTCTCCATAGTTAATGTGGTCATGACTATTCTCTGGTGTAATGAAGTCTCTCCATAGTTAATGTGGTCATGACTATTCTCTGGTGTAGTGAAGTCTCCATAGTTAATGTGGTCATGACTATTCTCTGGTTAGTGAAGTCTCCATAGTTAATGTGGTCATGACTATTCTCTGGTTAGTGAAGTCTCTCCATAGTTAATGTGGTCATGACTATTCTCTGGTTAGTGAAGTCTCTCCATAGTTAATGTGGTCATGACTATTCTCTGGTTAGTGAAGTCTCTCCATAGTTAATGTGGTCATGACTATTCTCTGGTTAGTGAAGTCTCTCAATAGTTAATGTGGTCATGACTATTCTCTGGTTAGTGAAGTCTCTCCATAGTTAATGTGGTCATGACTATTCTCTGGTGTAGTGAAGTCTCTACATAGTTAATGTGGTCATGACTATTCTCTGGTTAGTGAAGTCTCTCCATAATTAATGTGGTCATGACTATTCTCTGGTGTAATGAAGTCTCTCCATAGTTAATGTGGTCATGACTATTCTCTGGTGTAATGAAGTCTCTCCATAGTTAATGTGGTCATGACTATTCTCTGGTGTAGTGAAGTCTCTCCATAGTTAATGTGGTCATGACTATTCTCTGGTGTAATGAAGTCTCTCCATAGTTAATGTGGTCATGACTATTCTCTGGTGTAGTGAAGTCTCCATAGTTAATGTGGTCATGACTATTCTCTGGTTAGTGAAGTCTAGTTAGTATCCACCCCAGTGTTTGTGAATGACGTGCACAGCCGGCGGTGGAGCGGCTCCTGACTCACCTGGACTTTCTTCAGGGCCACCGAGGTGTTGTCCAGCAGGTACCGGGCCCGGTACACCTCGCTGAACTGGCCGCGGCCGATCTTCTTCTCTATCTGGAAGTTTGCCAGCGAGTTGTGGCCCATGTCTGGTTGCAGTGGTTTCTGCAGATAATAACAGCTTTGTTAGCATTGGTGTGCGCGCACACACACACACACACACACACACACACACACACACACACACACACACACACACACACACACACACACACACACACACACACACACACACACACACACACACACACACACACACACACACACACACACACACACACTTTTCTCAAACACTGATGATATCCAGACATATCTTTCCATTAAAGCGCATCTATCTCCATTTTATCTCCAGAGGAAAGACGCTGAGGCCTCAGGTCCTGTCGTGTGATTGGCTCTCGGCTGCAGGTGGTGTGACAGGTGTGAGGACGCATGTTCACCGTGGGCCGCGTCAGCCTCTTAAAGGGCCAGTGCACCTGAAACTACTCAAACATATTGTTCAACAACTCTCCTTAAATTTGATTGTTTATTTGAATTTAGAAATATTGGACAAAAGAAAATGTCTCCAATATTACGACATAAATCCACTTAATTTGAAACCTTCAAAATAAAAGCACAGGATATTTTTCTTAAATGTCTTTAAGAAAAGGCCATCCCGTGTCTTTCAAGACACTTCTCATGTTCCATTCATAGCCAGTAGACACGGCTACAGGGAGCCAGTCAGGGTTAAGGGTCTTGCTCAAGGACACATGATTGAACCGCCAACCCCTGATTGGAAGACGGACCTGCTGACGACTGACACACAATCGCCCAAATGTGCAGAAACAAGCGCCTGAGCTCGCTGAGGAAGAGCTGAACATAACATGTCCCACATGGATCATAATCACAGCAGCATTTAGCCGGTGTTCCAGTTCCCAGGAATCCTCCTCCGTCCTTCTGTCTGCCAAGTTCTATCACCGACAGTCTGGCAGGGGCCACAGACCACAAGACCACTCCTCCTCCTCCTCCTCCTCCTCCTCGCCACACGACTGAACCACTCACCTTCAACAATTAAAAAAACACGAGAATAAACCAGGATCAGCCCCTCGGATATCTGCGTGACCTTCGCAGCGTTTTGGTTAAGCGTGGACGAGGCGGCAAAACAGAAGGAGGCGGATATGAGAATACGTGACTGGAGAAGACAAAAAGAGGAGGAGGAGGAGGTCACTGGAACACATCACATGGCGTGAGTCGGACCACGGACCTCACGGGAACATTTAAAGAATATTAAAAGTTGAAAAGGTGCAGCAATAATGATTATAACTGATTATTTTTATTAATCAACTTAATATTTCGACGATGAGATTCAAG
>CM070102.1:110000-145000 GCA_036178185.1 Liparis tanakae
CTACCTACAGTAGTATAAACAAAGACCATAAATGATCACTACCTACAGTACTATAAACAAAGACCATAAATGATCACTACCTACAGTACTATAAACAAAGACCATAAATGATCACTACCTACAGTACTATAATAAAGACCATAAATGATCACTACCTACAGTAGTATAAACAAAGACCATAAATGATCACTACCTACAGTAGTATAAACAAAGACCATAAATGATCACTACCTACAGTACTATAAACAAAGACCATAAATGATCACTACCTACAGTACTATAATAAAGACCATAAATGATCACTACCTACAGTACTATAAACAAAGACCATAAATGATCACTACCTACAGTACTATAATAAAGACCATAAATGATCACTACCTACAGTACTATAAACAAAGACCATAAATGATCACTACCTACAGTACTATAATAAAGACCATAAATGATCACTACCTACAGTACTATAAACAAAGACCATAAATGATCACTACCTACAGTACTATAATAAAGACCATAAATGATCACTACCTACAGTAGTATAAACAAAGACCATAAATGATCACTACCTACAGTAGTATAAACAAAGACCATAAATGATCACTACCTACAGTACTATAAACAAAGACCATAAATGATCACTACCTACAGTACTATAATAAAGACCATAAATGATCACTACCTACAGTACTATAAACAAAGACCATAAATGATCACTACCTACAGTACTATAATAAAGACCATAAATGATCACTACCTACAGTACTATAAACAAAGACCATAAATGATCACTACCTACAGTACTATAATAAAGACCATAAATGATCACTACCTACAGTACTATAAACAAAGACCATAAATGATCACTACCTACAGTACTATAATAAAGACCATAAATGATCACTACCTACAGTACTATAAACAAAGACCATAAATGATCACTACCTACAGTACTATAATAAAGACCATAAATGATCACTACCTACAGTAGTATAAACAAAGACCATAAATGATCACTACCTACAGTACTATAATAAAGACCATAAATGATCACTACCTACAGTAGTATAAACAAAGACCATAAATGATCACTACCTACAGTACTATAATAAAGACCATAAATGATCACTACCTACAGTAGTATAAACAAAGACCATAAATGATCACTACCTACAGTACTATAATAAAGACCATAAATGATCACTACCTACAGTAGTATAAACAAAGACCATAAATGATCACAGCTATGGACATCGTCTACGAGAGAGACGGGGAAGAACACGACGAGAGGCAGGCATAAGTGTGTGTGTGTGTGTGTGTGTGTGTGGGGGGGGGGGGGGGGGGTAGAGAGAGAGAAATGAGGGGTTGACTCCCAACCCAACCAGCCCCCTTGAGCACGGCACCATGCAATATTCATCTTCAGCCGACCGGCAGGATTCACCCCGGAGGTGATATATATATATATATATATATATATATATATATATATATATATATATATATATATATACACATACACACTGTATATATATTCTCGTTCCTCTCCTCAAAAATGTGCTCCACAACCTCGCCGCCTCGTCTCAGAGCAGACAGACAGACAGACAGACAGACAGACAGACAGACAGATCCACGTCTGTCAGGCTCTGCAGTGACGATCAAATCTGATCTGATCCCCCCCCCCCCCCCCCCCCCCCCCCTCCTCACTCAAAGAGCAAATACACCATTCAAGATGCAGACCTCCAGCCTCCAGCCGGGTACCTGATGCATATGCATCGTAGCTCCGGGAGAACCTTCATATGCAGATCCTCCTCAGGAGGAGAACCTTCATATGCAGATCCTCCTCAGGAGAACCTGGAGGTGAGGAGCAGCGACTCGTTGACAGGCGCTCAGATCCACTTCCCCCCAAATGAGGAATCAGTCAAACAAAATGAAACATGACAGATGAAAGTTCTCCGTGTTCAGAAAACTGTTTACGATGTAAACCGATAGCAAACACCTGGAACCATAACATGAGAACACAGTCAACTGCTGAGAGACCAGTGTGTGTGTGTGTGTGTGTGTGTGTGTGTGTGTGTGTGTGTGTGTGTGTTTTCCATAACCGTACGGATCCCGAAAAACAATTCAGGAATGTTTTTGACCTCTTCCCTTCATCTTGCTTTTTTTTAAACAATATTTTGATAAGAAGAACAAATATGTATACAAATGTCTATTCTTTTAAATCAAATTCAGCGTAAATTAACATAATATAAATTCCATGATTTTTTTCCAACATTTTGGAATTTTTTCTAAATTGTTCACATGTGGAATGTATTTCTGATTAATTAAATATGAAATGAATGAAGTTCTGATTCATTTATTATTGAATTATTAATAATAATAATAACGTCATTTAATATTGAATTAATAATAATAACGTCATTTAATATTGAATTAATAATAATAATAACGTCATTTAATATTGAATTAATAATAATAATAATAACGTCATTTAATATTGAATTAATAATAATAATAATAACGTCATTTAATATTGAATTAATAATAATAATAACGTCATTTAATATTGAATTAATAATAATAACGTCATTTAATATTGAATTATTAATAATAATAATAATGTCATTTAATATTGAATTAATAAAAATAATAATAACGTCATTTAATATTGAATTAATAATAATAATAACGTCATTTAATATTGAATTAATCATGAGCCCAGACTTGTGAACGGCCGTGTACGACCTCACAGCGACAGAGCCGTCCAGAGCGCCGGCTGCGCGGCGTGTGTCCCCTCGACCTCACAACCCCAGTGTGTGTGCGTCTACCTGGGGTTGGAAGGTGGGCGCGGCCGCCGGCTGTCCTCGAGGCTGCGTGTCCATGTCCATGGTGCGAGGAGCTCTTGTCCTTCACACCTCTGAGGAAGACAAGCACACGGAGGAGAGCTCCCGGTTAGCCGACCGCACATCACCGGCTCCCCCACAGCAGAGCGTCTCCCTCCGGGGACTCCACTCGTCTCAATCTGCACGGAGCAGCGCTAACGCCGCCGTGTGCAGGCCCTGGCATTCCTCCAAGGAAACCCTGTGCACTACTGAGGATACCCGCAGGGACTGAGAGGGCGCCCACCGTTTGACCGGTGCATTCCCAGGACCTTAGACCACATGTATACCACCAAACTGAAGTCTCGGTTCATCATGAAACTGTGAGAACATTTAGTATCTAAACTGTTACTTCCAAAGCACACAGTGAACATTAAATAAACAAATGACCGGCCAACTTTACAGTTACGGTGCGTTCACTTGCAACGCGAAAAGGAGTCAATTGCGCCGCCAGCATGAGAGCGTCTGCCGGCTTAGATTTTGAGTCTTTCTTTCTAAAACATTCATTATTTCAAACTGGGCGTAAATGAACGTGTGAATATAACATTCATATATCTCCAGGCCTGGAAATGACCATTTTAAAATCACCCCCTTCAACCGCTAAAGGTGGACTTTGGGAAAAGCGTGATTCCAAATGTAAAATTGAACACGCAACGCAATTAGTGTCCGCTCGGCTGGCGCGTGCCGACAGACGCTCTGCAGAGGGATCACTTCCTCGTGCGGTCGCGTCGCACGGCCGACAGTCGGAAGGATTAACACCGATTTAATCATAATCCACAACGCAGAAACCAGACGTCGCCCACAGGTACGCTGAGAGTCCAGGTACACCAGCTGAGGCCATGGGCGGATGTATATGTGCAGGCTTTTTCCTGGGTCAAAATGGGTCTTAGGTGCTCCGAAGAAGAGTTGTTGACGGGGGGTGGGGGAGTGTTAGTGAGCATGAGCTCACCCGGCTGAGCTCCTATGTCGGCGCGCGCATCGCTGGCCGCTCCATCCATTCGCGCACCTTTCTCTTTTCTTTTTTTTTCAGAGCGGACTTTTTTTTGCTTTTTTTTTGCCTTGGGCGCTCGGGATCTTTCATAGGCGCTCGGCAAAAAGGCTTAGGCGCACGCCCACATTTTCTCTATGCAGGAAAAACCCTGTATGTATAAACATACACACATATATACATACACATGTACGTGTATATATATACATATATATGTACACATATATATATGCATGTATATATATATATGTATATAAACGTACATATATATGTATGAATAAATATATATATATATATTTACATACACATACATGCATACACATATAAAAACATACATATAAATACATACACATATTTAAATAAATACATATAAATATATACATATATACATGTACATAAATATAAACTAAATATACAGATAGATATATATACATATACATATAATTAAATATATACGTATAATCAAATATATAAATATAAAAAGATATAAATATATAATAATATACATACAAATAAATATATATATACATATGAATACATATATATATAAATATATATATATATATATAAATATATACATATAATACATATATACATATAAATACATATATTTGCTGTGATACACGCGCTAGTGGACAAACGTCAACGAGCTTCGCATGAGCTTCATCTACAGATTTGTGTTTAACGCCTTGGCCGCCGTCGCTCGTGTCTCTGCCATGTTTTATTTACATGGCGGCGAACACGCAAACACAAAGTGACACTAACACATCAGAGTTCCACACAAAGCTGACGCACACTGCACAGTGGGACATTTGCATGTTTTCCAGTAGAGCGAGTGTCCGTCTGTCCACGTGCAGACCCGTCAGTCTGCCACTCGCGTCTTACTAACCGCCTCGTCTCCCTCGTCTCCCTCCTCTCCCTCGTCTTCCTCGTCTCCGTCGCCTCAAACCTTCCTGGCCAATTAAAAATCCCGCGGCACACAATGGAGCGCGGCGCTGCAGCGAGGAGCCGCCGCTCCCCTGATGTTGTCAGTCCCATTCACGAAAGGTTAATAATGCTAATTAGACATCTGCAATATGCAGTGTGTATATGATACATATATCATATATATATATATATATATATATATATGATATATATATATTATACATGTATAATATATATATAATATATGTATATGATACATATATTATATATATAGATAGATATATGATAAATATAGATATATATATATATATATAATATATTCAATTCAATTCAATTCAGTTTATTTGTATAGCCCAGTTTCACAAATTACAAATTTGTCTCAGAGTGCTTTACAATCTGTACACATAGACATCCCTGCCCCAAAACCTCACATCGGACCAGGAAAAACTCCCAAATGTATCATATACATATATTATATATATATATATATATATATATATGTACATGTATAATATATATAATATATGTATCATATACATATATGTACATGTATAATATATATATGTATATCATATATATATATATATATATAGATATGTGTGTGTGTGCCTGTGTGTGTGTGTGTGTGTGCCTGTGTGTGTGTGTGCCTGTGTGTGTGTGTGTGTGTGTGTGTGCCTGTGTGTGTGTGTGTGTGTGTGTGTGCCTGTGTGTGTGTGTGTGTCTGTGTGTGTGTGTGCCTGTGTGTGTGTGTGTGCCTGTGTGTGTGTGTGTGTGTGTGTGTGTGTGTGTGTGTGCCTGTGTGTGTGTGTGTGTGTGTGTGTGTGCCTGTGTGTGTGTGTGTGTCTGTGTGTGTGTGTGCCTGTGTGTGTGTGTGTGTGTGCCTGTGTGTGTGTGTGTGTGTGTGTGTGTGTGTGTGTGTGTGCCTGTGTGTGTGCCTGTGTGTGTGTGTGTGTGCCTGTGTGTGTGTGTGTGTGTGTGTGCCTGTGTGTGTGTGTGTGTGTGTGTGTGTGTGTGTGCCTGTGCCTGTGTGTGTGTGTGTGTGTGCCTGTGTGTGTGTGTGTGTGTGTGTGCCTGTGTGTGTGTGTGTGTGTTTCACACTGTGGCTCTTCCTTCCGGGGCTCTCCGGCCTTCATGCAGCTTTGAAGCTCGTGTAAATAACGGTTCTCAACACTTCGTCCTCCTGGGATCTCGTCCTCCGTATCGGGAATATCGTCTTCTGAATTTACATTAAATATAAAAAAGCTTCAAATCAAATCAAATGTAAAAAATATATATATAAATGAAAGTCCCCACTGCTGGGGGAAGGAAAACTATTATTTAATAAAGGTATTTTTTTTAAGTCAGCTGTTGCCACGCCGCGTGTGAAGGAGCCTGAGTCTATATATATATATATATATATATATATATATATATATATATATATATATATATATATATATATATATATATATATATGTTATATACCAAGAACCACACAACCCCGAGCATGAGAAACATAAAGACGTCAGTCTAGTGTCATGGTAACTAACGGTATTTTCAATTCATTCAGTTCATTCTTATACAGCCCAAAATCCCAATCTGTACACAGAGGACATCCCTGACCTTTGACCTCACGTGTATTATGTCCCGCTCCAATAGGATGCTCTATTTCAGTATATTAATGCTGTGGAGTATAATTATATTAAAACAGTTATTGTTAAAATATAGATTTTAATATAGATTTTATAGAAAAACTGCAGCCTCTAAAAATAAGTGTCTGTAATATTTATAATAATTTGTCCTATGAAGACAATCTGGAAACATCCGGGATATGCTTCATAAAATAAGATAGGTCATGTTAACACCTGTAAGCAATCACTACCCGTCCAATAGGATGGGCCATTTAAGTGTATCAAAGTTATTCGGTTAATATATTAAAAATAGATTTTATACGTTTCCTCCTTGTGCAATAACCATGTCAATCAGACTTTTGTCTTCAGCCTGTAATATTTATATTAGTTTAATCTGGAAACCTGCAGGATGTACTGGCACGTGGCGGTCGGTGTCACGGGGTCTTTGCTAAGCCCCGCCCACCCGGTGCTTCTTCCCCCTCAGCCTGCTGTGTGCTTGGGACTCGGAGCTCCTCCCACCTCGTTAACCAGGATCAATTAAGACCGCCTCGTTAGATCGACGGCGCAGATTTCTGACTCCCAAAACATGTGTCAGTCACAAACAAAGATCACGGAAACCGGCGTCTGGGCGGAGGCCGCTCGGCTGGACCCTTACGCAGCAGACGCTAACATCTAAACCCCCAAAGCTATTCCTGGACGCCTGAAGCTCCGAGTCCAGAGCTCAGTTATACTTAAACATAGTAATAATGTCTACAAATAATCCCCAACAACTCACCGGTTACGTTAGTCTGGTGGACAGACGTGAAACTAGAGCTTCTATGCAGATAACAAATGGGAGTGGGCTGCGTGGAGGCGGCGTGGAGGCGGCGTGGAGGCGGCGTGGAGGCGACGTGTTGGCGGCGTGTTGGCGGCGTGGAGGCGGCGTGGAGGCGACGTGTTGGCGGCGTGGAGGCGGCGTGGAGGCGACGTGTTGGCGGCGTGTTGGCGGCGTGGAGGCGACGTGTTGGCGGCGTTGGCGGCGTGTGGCGGCGTGGAGGCGGCGTGTTGGCGGCGTGGAGGCGGCGTGGAGGCGGCGTGTTGGCGGCGTGGAGGCGGCGTGGAGGCGGCGTGTTGGCGGCGTGGAGGCGGCGTGGAGGCGACGTGTTGGCGGCGTGGAGGCGGCGTGGAGGCGACGTGTTGGCGGCGTGGAGGCGGCGTGGAGGCGACGTGTTGGCGGCGTGGAGGCGGCGTGTTGGCGACGTGGAGGCGACGTGTTGGCGGCGTGGAGGCGGCGTGTTGGCGGCGTGGAGGCGGCGTGTTGGCGGCGTGTTGGCGGCGTGGAGGCGGCGTGGAGGCGGCGTGTTGGCGGCGTGGAGGCGGCGTGTTGGCGACGTGGAGGCGGCGTGGAGGCGGCATGTTGGCGGCGTGGAGGCGGCGTGTTGGCGGCGTGGAGGCGGCGTGTTGGCGGCGTGGAGGCGGCGTGTTGGCGGCGTGTTGGCGGCGTGTTGGCGGCGTGGAGGCGGCGTGTTGGCGGCGTGGAGGCGGCGTGTTGGCGGCGTGTTGGCGGCGTGTTGGCGGCGTGGAGGCGGCGTGTTGGCGGCGTGGAGGCGGCGTGGAGGCGGCATGTTGGCGGCGTGGAGGCGGCGTGGAGGCGGCGTGTTGGCGGCGTGGAGGCGGCGTGTTGGCGACGTGGAGGCGGCGTGGAGGGCGTATGTTGGCGGCGTGGAGGCGGGCGTGGTTGGCGGCGTGGAGGCGGCGTGTTGGCGGCGTGGAGGCGGCGTGTTGGCGGCGTGTTGGCGGCGTGTTGGCGGCGTGGAGGCGGCGTGTTGGCGGCGTGGAGGCGGCGTGTTGGCGGCGTGTTGGCGGCGTGTTGGCGGCGTGGAGGCGGCGTGTTGGCGACGTGGAGGCGGCGGCTCTGGCTTTAGTTTCACTCTGATCCCCATTTCCTCCCTTCTGCATTATTCATTTGAAAAACAAAGACCGCCTTGATCTACCTTTTCATAATGGGCTGGGGGGGGGCTAAATCAGCTCCCGAGGACCATAAATACGAACAGACTGATGAGTGTAGAGAAAAGATATGGCAAGAAGAGAAGGAGAAGAGGGGTCGGAAAGGGGGGATCAAACCAAACCAAAAGAGAGAGAGGAGTAGAGTGACGCTCCGGCCTGGTGCAGTGGGACGGGAGGGAATCAAAGCCGCCTTTGAGGAGTCGGAAGACGACAGAGAAAGTGCCGGAAGAAGAGCGGTGTCCATGATTACAAGAAGTGGAGAGGTCTTTAGAGTCTGAGCTCATGAAAGCCCCCCCCCAGGCCTCCTCCTCCCCTCCTCCTCCCCCCTGCTTCACTAACACTGATGACACAGAAAGAAGAGAGGAAGGGACCCACTAATGATGGAGCGGTCCGGCTACGACACAAGCGGCGGCGCACTCTCTCCAATTCATTTTAATCACGATTCAAAAAATCATTAGGCCGCCCCAAAAAAGAAATGTGCGAGAGAGAGAGAGAGAGAGAGAGAGAGACCAATTACACCTCGGCATGTGAGCCGGTCTTTGAGGGTCTTTCGAGTCAAACGGTCCGAGATGAAAAGAGGAAACTTTATTGTCTCTGAATCGAAAAGATAAAAAATAAAAAAACACAAAGATGAAGGAAGAAGGAAACCTTTGAAAATCCGCTTTTCTTTTGCAAAGGAGTCAAATCATTTAGACTTTCACTTTTCCCCCGAATCCGGCGACAAAAGCTTGAAGTTGATCAGGGAGCAGCTCAGCAGGAGGACATGAAAGAGGACACAACAACAACAACAACAACAACAACAACAACAACAACAACAACAACACCCACTTCAAGGCCGCCGGCCGCCGCTCGTCGGCTCAACGTGGCGTTTCTCTAACGGAGCAGCGCTTTACATTTTGGAGGAATACAGAAATCAATGTTTGCGAGTCCGTCCACAGAAACTGATCCCAGTGTCGTCCGTACCGCGTGAACACAGAAGAAGAAGAAAGGGTTTGTATGAAGGACATACTTTGTTCCTTTAAAAAGAAGAAAATGACTAAGATGTGTGTAATAATATGTAATAATATGTGTAATGATATGTGTAATCATATGTGTAATAATATGTACAATAATGTGTAATGTGTGTCATAATGTGTAATAATATGTGTAATAATGTGTAATAATATGTGTAATAATATGTAATAATATGTGTAATAATGTGTAATAATATGTGCAATAATGTGTATAATAATATGTGTAATAATATTATGTGTAATAATATGTGTAATAATATTATGTGTAATAATATGTGTAATAATGTAATAATATGTGTAATAATGTGTAATAATATGTGTAATAATGTGTGTAATAATGTGTAATAATATGTGTAATAATGTGTAATAATGTGTATAATAATATGTGTAATAATATTATGTGTAATCATATGTGTAATAATATGTACAATAATGTGTAATGTGTGTAATAATGTGTGTCATAATGTGTAATAATATGTGTAATAATGTGTAATAATATGTGTAATAATATGTTTAATAATATGTAATAATATGTGCAATAATGTGTATAATAATATGTGTAATAATATTATGTGTAATAATATGTGTAATAATATTATGTGTAATAATATGTGTAATAATGTAATAATATGTGTAATAATGTGTAATAATATGTGTAATAATATGTGTAATAATATGTGTAATAATGTGTAATAATATGTGTAATAATATGTGTAATAATGTGTAATAATATGTGTAATAATATGTGTAATAATGTGTAATAATATGTGTAATAATATGTGTAATAATGTGTAATAATATGTGTAATAATGTGTGTAATAAAACTAATATTTGTTTGGAGCTCAGACCTTCAGCCTCTCCCTCGTGGAGCAACAATGATTTTATAAAAGAATAAAGAAGGGAATTAAGAGATGCAAACTGCAGCGGGTCCAGGGAGACGTCCGAGGCCAGAGAGCCACCAGGCCGCTGCTGACTATTTATAGACCTCCTTTACGTTTCTCTCTCTTCCACATGTTGTATGTTCTTTTAGAGTCGCCAACACGGTCCCTGCGGGCACCTGGTCGCCCCATAATCCCCGAGCACTAGGACCTGGGGGAGGCTGCTCCTCTGGCTTCCTCACTGCAAGGAGCGTCTCTCAAAGAGCCAGGATGACAGCCAATGAGCTGAGCTTAAAGCAGTGTTTCCCCTACATTAGAACGGGGGTTAGGGTTAACCCTAACCCTAACCCAGGGGCGGCCCTGTAATGTCCTCACGCAACGCGCGCCTTGCTCAGCTGTTAAGCGCGCAGGTGAGCTCTTGAAGTAGCCCTCGGACTCAAAAAGGTTGACGACCCCTGTTTTAGAGGCTAATGCTTATTTTCTCTGAAGGAGTAAACAGCACGAAGCGCCTCATGTGAGGCCCGACGTGGATTCATTCCCCTAACAATTAAAATAAAGCCAGCTGTTAGTTTGAGGCACCTTTATAGGTTCTTTAAAGAACTATTTAGGTCAATGTTCTTTGGTTTGAAAGGTTCTTATCCCTTATCTCATGACGCTGCTTGCTGTTTACAGCTCCTCTACATTTCTTTCCCTCTCATCCGTTTGTTTTGAAGGCTGCTGATTCTCTGCAGGAGTAAACATCACGAAGGCCCTCGTTGATTCATTCCCCGAACAATGAAACTCACGCTCTGCCACGGGGCTTTCAGAGAACACGCCACCTCCGTGAGCCCTGGCCTTTATCCGCCTGCACACCTGCACTCTGGCGCGCCTCGTTAGGACGGCCCCATTGAGAGAGCATCTCAAGGACATGCAGGTGTCCGCCGCCCCGCCCGCCCCGTTGCTCCGGTGCGCCGCCGACCCCGAGCGGCACGCGGCTGGGGGGGGGGGGGGGGGGGCCTTTGTTGGCAGCCTGTCCCTTCAGCAGGTGCCTTACAGCAACACATATGTTAAAGGCAGGAACCAGCCAGCGGCGTTTGATGATTATTGACCCACTAATCAGATGGACAACACTAAACGGTAACGTTCACCTTCAGAGGTTTGGACGCTCACGGAAAAGCTGGAAAAGTCATGACATTTTTAAAAGTAATAAAAATGCAAATGTGTTATATTCAAATGTTAATTTAGACGGTATAAACACGGTACGCTTTGGAATTATCATTGTTAGTTTAAATATTACATCTTCTCACTTTATATTGTATACACAAAATATATTTTCACAAAATGTTTAATCATGGAAATTTCGTTTAAAGTCACGGAAAGGTCCTCGATTTAATCATGATAATCGATTTTTATCGGTTTCATGGATTCGTTGTTGCGGTTTGATGTGCCGGAGACTCGGATCCCATAATCACTTGAAAAGAAACATAAACTCCAATTTCAATGATAGAAGAAGAAAGAAAATGAAGTGACAGCCAGTCGAAAGAGAAAGATCTCTCGCCGCGCCGCGCCACATGTGGTAAACACACGTGGTAAAGAGGAGCATTGCTTCTTAGTGTTGTGTTATTACACTATGAAGCACTGCTTGAGGAGAGGAAGCTAAAGCTCTGCTGGGTCCTGCAGCTCTGGGTCCTGCAGCTCTGAGTCCTGCAGCTCTGGGTCCTGCAGCTCTGGGTCCGGTGAGGCTCGTCAGTGGGTTCTCGTGGATCAAACATGCGTTAAGTGGAAGTCCATCTGGCGCCCTGTATTTCCAGAACCCGCCTCTCTGGCTCCTCCTCCTCTGCGTCGCCGTTCGTCTGAGAGGAAGTTACCGGAGCAAGATGTCCAAGTCGTTAGTAATGCGAGAGCGGCCGTTCCCAGGCACGGGGGAGGGGGGGGGGGAGCATCTCCA
The DNA here is from genome assembly GCA_036178185.1 of Liparis tanakae. Classification (NCBI taxonomy): domain Eukaryota; kingdom Metazoa; phylum Chordata; class Actinopteri; order Perciformes; family Liparidae; genus Liparis; species Liparis tanakae. The sequence continues at coordinate 122,206 of CM070102.1, forward strand.
CCTCATCACGAATGGAAATACCCCCCAAAAAATGGAGCCTAACCAATGAGGATAGAGGGAGATACCACAACACAGTGTGAGCCCACACATCCATCAGGGTTCAGACACATGTGGACCAATGGATTTACAGGACCATTCCATGGCCCTTCCATGACGTTTCCATGACCATTCCATGACGTTTCCATGACCATTCCATGACCCTTCCATGATGTTTTCATGACCATTCCATGACTTTAAACCATATTCCCATAATTAAACTTTTTTTTAAATCTCTGTATAAACATGACAAACCTTTTGGCCTGGAAATAACCATTTTATAATTCCATGACTTTTCCAGGTTTTCCATGAGCGAACCCTGATTAATGTAACACACACACTCTAAAGCTGGGCGCTGAACACATACCAGCAGCGGTCTCGTGGGAATGTGGCTCCACAGAAAATCAAGCTTGGCTACGGTTTAGTGTGTGGCTTCTGTGGTGGCTGCCACACACACACACACACACACGCACGCACGCACGCACACACACACACACACACACACACACACACACACACACACACACACACACACACACACACACACACACACACACACACACTTTTAACCAGATCCAGAGCGCTGCTACTCAATCGGAGGTCAAATGCAGAACAATTGCTGCATACGACTGTGTGTGTGTGTGTGTGTGTGTGTGTGTGTGTGTGTGTGTGTACACCCCATGATGTTGTCATCCTGCCAAAGACGATCACTCCTCACTACAGAGACCCACAATAACGCACAACTCTGACCGAGTGGCTCGAGGTCCAGTCCGGGTTTAGAGTTTGGGATGTATAGATAGTCTGGGAGAGGACGTGTGTACCTTAAATCAGGAATAACATGATCAAAATAAAATCAGCTGGCTTCTATTGCTTTACTTACAACTATTACTCCTCAATATAATATATATTTTCTCTGTTTTCTGAGTCTTATTCCACCGTTTCACTGGATGCAAAATCGAGAAAGTCCAAAATGTGCATTATTATACATTTCTATACATAGGCAGACTCACAAATGCACACACAATAAGTTCTAAGCAGTTGTTTTGTTTTATTATTCCTCAGGCACTCATCCTTCTTTGCATGAGTGCATCACCCGGCACACCGACCAAGCGTCCCGGTGTGTGTGTGTGTGTGTGTGTGTGTGTGTGTGGGGAACTGAAGATGGGAGAACAGCGTTACCCCTAAGGGGGTCGCACCTCCTCCTGCTTCTCGCCCTCCTCCCTCATCCCCTCCTCCTCGGAGCCTGCAGGGATTTCCCTTTTCACTCCAGGAGAGATGTCAGACCTGTTTCTCACACACACACACACACACACACACACACACACACACACACAGACACAGACACACAGACACACACACACACACAGACAGACACACAGACACACAGACACACAGACACACAGACACACAGACACACAGACACACAGACACACAGACACAGACAGACACACAGACACACAGACACACAGACACACAGACACACAGACACACAGACAGACAGACACAGACAGACACACAGACACACAGACACACAGACACACAGACACACAGACACACAGACACACAGACAGACAGACAGACACACAGACACACAGACAGACAGACAGACAGACAGACACACAGACACACAGACACACAGACACACACACACACAGACAGACACACAGACACACAGACACACAGACACACAGACACACAGACACACAGACACAGACAGACACACAGACACACAGACACACAGACACACAGACACACAGACACACAGACACACAGACACACACACACACACACACACACACACACACACACAGGGCTCCTGTGGCTCATGGCCAGTCTGGATGGTCTGCAGGTGGCTGACGAGCTGCTGCTCAAAGGAGGAACACAGAGTTTGGCGGTACTGCAGAGTTAAAGGCGTACGTGTTATTTAGCCCAACGCATAACATTTAGCGAGGAGCGAGGATGTGTGCAGAGCACCGGTCGAGGAAGACGGAAGTCTTTCAAGAAGAAAGAGGACGCCGGGGTCTGGAGCGCCGAGCCGGAGAGGTCCTCCGCCTCCTCCGCACATCCCCACATCCATGTTAATGAAACGGATTCTGCCCCCTCAGCTTTTCCTCGCTCCGCTTTTTCCCCCCTCAGACGATTTTGAACATGAAAAACTTTTTAAAAAGCGCCAATTCCTGGAGTCGGGTATCACAGTTTGACCCGGAGCCACGCCGCCGCCGGCCGCGCCGCTCAGCGCCGCTTTCATCAGGCGAGGCGGCTTTTTATTCTCTTTGCAGCGAGACAGCGCCGCGCCATCTGCCTCCTTCCGGAAGAGTCAGAACTCCCTGCGTGAGCTTGGTGCGCGGGTCGTTTTGAGTTTCGGGGGTTTGGTTTGAAAAGGTGGGCTTCACAAGCGAGGCCCGGCGCCACGGACCGCTGAGAGCGGGAACGTGAAATATTCACTGTTAAACCGTCAGCCGGAGCGGGTTCACCCCCCCTCCCCCACCCCCTCCTCTTCAAACACAAACTAACAGAAATCAATCACATTTCCTGCAGCCAATCCAGAATGAGACCACGCCCACTTCCCGAGATGCCCAGACGACCGACGCCCACTTTATGAAGCGCGTGCTTGCAGGTCGTTTTCTTCGTCGTAAATCCAACACAAAGAATACGCGCACACAGTTCGGCACTTAACGGCGCTCTGCTCCGCGCTGCTCCGTCAACACATCTGTCAGGGCTCGGCTCGCTGCCCCGACACCGCGCTGGCAGAGGCCTCTCCTCCTGGGCTTGGCAGGACTTCTGACGGAGCAGCCGGCAGCGCCGTGCAGGCCTAACCCCCTGCTGCTGCAGCTTCCTGCCTCCCATTGACTGTGGGCCAGGCCGGGAGGAGGAGGAGGAGGAGGAGGAGGAGGAGGCCCCGGGTGGAGGGGACCCCCAGGGAGCAGAGGCAAGAATGGGGGACACATTGAGAGCCACAGAGGTGGAGAGGGGAAGAGGCTGGTAGGAGAAGGTGGAGGAGAATGGGTGGCGTTGGTAGAGAGACCAAAAGGAGCTCACGGGCAGGTTAGGCAGCAGGAGTCGAGACGAGGAGCGTCTCATTAGGCCTCCTCCTCCTCCTTCTCCTCCTCCGACCAAGAGGCCGGGGAACACAGCTGTGAGTCCGACGGGGGGGGGCGGCCCAGACTGAAGAGGACAAGAAGAAGATGGACCCCACTGTGTTCCTTGTGCCGTGGTCCTAATCCTTTGAGGGGTGTCGCTCAGCCAATGGGCTGCTCAGCCAATGGGATGCTCAGCCAATGGGCTGCTCAGCCAATGGGATGCTCAGCCAATGGGCTGCTCAGCCAATGGGATGCTCAGCCAATGGGATGCTCAGCCAATGGGATGCTCAGCCAATGGAATGCTCAGCCAATGGGATGCTCAGCCAATGGGATGCTCAGCCCAAGGGCTGCTTCGCGGTTCTTAGTTTGTCCTCTAGGTTGATGCATTTATTGTAATTTGGATAAGCGTCTGCTACATGACGTGATGTGACATTAGATACATCTGTTGTTGTGTTAAACTCCTAACAGCTCAGCTTCTCTCAGTGGGACGCACATCTGAACATGGAGGACAGCCCCAGTGCGGCGGGCAACGGATCCTGCTCCATGCGGAGGCCTCAGCTGGGAGGAGGAGCTCCTCCCGGCCAGGCTCCAGACGGACCCGGCGCCTCCGAGTGTTCGGAGCATGAAGACTCGATGGCGCCCGCAGCGCCGTCAGCCTCCTCCCTCTTCCGGCGCCGCGTCTCCTTGACAAACGCGGCGCCGCGCGTCAACGGCGGCGTGCAGCATCTTGTAATCATTCCGTGGAAGTGAATTTGTATCCTGAGGGATTTGTATTTCTTATTTGCGTGTGTGGTAATCAGAAGAGAAGGGGGGGGTAGGAGAGGACGGCGCGGCCACTTCAATACGGACATGTGTCGGTGGGGATGGCGTCACTCATAATCACGAAGCCTCCAGAGGACAGACAGACGGTACCCTCCGACAGCCAGGCCACAAACAGCCTGACTAAAAGGTGCAAAATGAGAGTGTAACAAAGAACTATAACAGCCGCATTACACGGCTATTTTAGTCCAGTCAGTGCCGCTAAATAATTCAGAAAGCTAACAGCATGCCATTTCTGTCAGCACGTCGAGAGGATTGAAATGCGGACGCCTCCTGCAGGCGAGCCTCTTCTTCTGCACGCGGGGGGAGAAACGCCTTTTATTAATCAGAATTCAATTCAAAATAGTCTTTTCTTTTGAGAAAGATTCTGGATCACGATTGTAAAAAGATGCATGAATAAAAAGCCCGAATAGAAAGCGTTTTATCCGACACGGTGTTGCGTGGTTTGGGCACAAGCTGACCAAAGGGCACCGCAGCGTTTCAGAAACTGTAATCGGGGTCCGAGGTCAGTCATTTTTGAGTTTGCATATCTTTGTAGTCTTTTCCCCCCTGAGCTCCCGGGAGCCCGCTGAGAAAAGACTTGAGCAGGTTCACGTGACGCCGGGAGCCGCGAGGCATCCTCAAAGGATAAGAGAAACACCAGTGACCCTTCACGAAGATAGAAGAGATGATTTAACAGAGATATCGACTGGCGGTTTGAGGGCCCAGTCAGGCGCTGCTGAGGCAGACCTCGCTCAACTCTCACCACGCAGAGCCTGCCGAGGAAACGCTCAAACATTCATTATTTCTGGGAAGATGGAAAGCTTTTATTTTCCTACTTTTCTATCATTTTCAAAATGCAACAGCTAATCACGGAGGAGAGAAGCACACCAACACGCCTGTGTATCCCAAGCAGTGGTCCGCTCCCTTTGCCAGCATCGGTTCTCAGTGCAAATGCTGAGCCAAGATCTTTGACATCATGCAAAAGACCGTGTTTAATGTAGCTCAAGAAATGGCCCGAGGAAGCATCTTCCTTTAAATATGCTTTTGAAAAAACATCAGAGCTAACATGTTTTGGTTCTTTATGGAACCCAAAGGCAAGATGACTGTTAAAATGGTCAGATGACAAACGTCTCATGTGATCTTTAATCCAGCAGAGGGGCTTAGCTCCGGGGCTAAAGCAGGGAGCTCTCGCTGAATAGAGCGATTTAGGAGATTCCTCAGTGTTAAATCACCGCTGTGGGTGCAGCGCGTCGCTCCACGCCAACCAATGGCGTTTTAGGTCTCACGCGGAAATGACCTTGTGGTAGGAAGCGAAGTCTGGCAGTTTGTAATGCAATATGTATTCATGCAATATGTATTCATGTGAAGCCCAGCTAAATCAGGGAAAGCTTGGTTAATATACACTAACCCTCCTGAGAAAGCAAACTTCTTTAACAGAGACTCTTCTAATAATCCACCAATCTAGCTCGAGAAGTTTTTATTTTACATCTATATATATATATATAATAAATATATATAATTATTATTTATCATAAATATAGATATTGCCTATACTGTATATACAATATATATATTATTTTAGATATATATTAATATATATATATATATATATATATATATTATTTTATACATAAAATAGATTTATTATATATATATAATATATTATATATATATATATATATATATATATAAGTATTTGGATGGAAAAGTTCCTTCTCTTTCAGATTTGATCAATCAAACATTATTGATCATTGCTGCGGTCACCACTTCCTTTTCTCGTTACCTTTTCTTAAAATACAAAACAATACAAGGAGGTAAAATAATGAAGCTGTCAAAAGTAATGCGCCTCTCATTAGCTGCGGGGATTTACTGGCAGGACTTCCTCGCCACGGAGTCCGATGCCAGCGTTTGGCAGCCATTAGCCGATCATCCGGTTCGTGACACATTCCTTGATAGTCGACTTCACAGGGCCAGCCGTTGCTCGTCTCCCCATCACCTGACGACCGCTGGCAGACTCCAGCCTGTTGTCTTTGACGAGGATCGAATGTGGCAACGGGGAAGTGAGTAATAATTGGGTCAACAAGGTATGTCAGTTCCCACTAAACTCCTGTGTGAGTCATCTCTGCAGCGCAGCCAAATGGGATGCTATGACGCCTGAAATATTTGGCTGTGATAGGCAGCGACAACAACATGGCACGACATACTGTTTACCCCCCCCCCCCAAAAACGGTTTAGGTTAATTTATTAAATGTATATCATCATTACGATGCTAGATGAGCCACTCCAAGGTCCAAAGGCTTTGCAGTAACCATTAGGACTCAGAAAAGAAAGCAGTGAGTCACACACAAGCCATTTCTTCCTAAAAGATGCTTCTTGATTTATTCTTTGAAATCAAATAAAGCATTCTTTACAACTAGCTGTAGTTCTCTTCCAGGCTGAAACTCTTATGGTGTCCAACGGTGTGAAAAAAGACAGTTGGAAGCAGCACTTGTTTTCCATGAAGAAGAATACAATTAATCTGTAATAATTAGTCACAATTTGGGCTTTAAATGGCTGTGTTTTCACACCTTTCTGGTGGTTCATTAAAGCATGCTCAGGTCCATTCACCCGGTTAGTACACAGTTCACTTGAGATGGTGTGAAAGCAGGAAATCAAATCTCGGTGCAGAACCAAACCCCCGAATCACTTGAAAAAGTGTCTCTAGTGTGATTCATTCGTGGTGCTAGAGGAAACAAACCAACCACAGGAACACATATGTGATTTTAGCATGATTTGAAAAGCCAACGCTCCTGATGAATCCATCCATGAAGCGATCTTATAATTGATCAGTATCAAAAGGCCTCGTTGCTTCTGATCCCACATCAGTGTGACAAACTCTACACTTCCAGCAGTCCGCTTGAAGGTCAGTTATCTCCCCCAAACTAGAATCACCTGAATCCCACCACGCTGCAGCGTTTGCACAACGAGGTATGAGGTCACGCTGCGTGATGGCGGCACACGGTCCAACCACTCAACCGACAAGCAACACAATCAAAGTCAAAGTCACCGGCCTCCCCTCATCATGAAGCACACTTTCCCTTTCTCTAGAAGATCAAGTAGACGTGCAGCACGTGCGGTCAGCTGAATTACGGGCCTGTATATTTAGAATGGAACCACTTGGTGTCGTCTGTTGAATCCATTTGCACGGTGGCGTGTTACTCTGTTTATCTCTCGTTGCAATAAACGACTCTTCAGCAATCCATTGTAAAGTAAGCTTGTAGCACTGCATGGATATTTGCTGTTGCAGGTATATATATATATATATATATATATATATATATATATATATATATATATAATAATTAAATTAGTATTATTAATATATATAAAATAGGTCATATATAACCATACGTTAAGAAAATATATAACCCATATATATATATATATATATATATAATAATTATATAGATTATATATATAATAATAACATAATATATATATATATATATATATATATATATATATATATATATATATATATATATATATATTATATCACATACGTTACAAACAAATATAACCCAGCAGTAGTGCAACAACACAGAAGAAATACAGACATATTTTGTCAAATAAATGTAGTTTCATCTTTAAGAAAAAAATATATAATTACATAAGAAAAAGGCCAAAAAAGAAAGCAATTATGCAAGTGTACGTGTGCTATAACAACACAGTAGCATATGGCATCAGTACTACTGTCGTGTTTCCAGCACAGGTTTAAATATAAGACTTCACAACTAACCGAGTTAAGAGAAAAGCTGTCCTGAAATAACGTCGTTACTCGTTATAACGTCGTTAACTCTCAAATGACGGCGACGTCACTCCAAGGTAACGAAAGTTAGCACTGCGGCGAGCTAACATGCTAAAGCTACTTAGCGAACTTCGCAGAAACTTTTTTCAAGTGGAAACGGTGACAGCGCGCGAGCTGCGCGAGCCCGCCACCCCCAGCGCGGGCTCCCGCACAATGCGCGTGCCGTGTCAGTGGGTTAGTTAGGTACCACGTAAAGTTAGTAAAGTTAGTAAAGTTAGTAAAGTTAGTAGCCGCGAGCGACCCGTCAGCTAACGGCGTCTCTTACCAGGAAGTGGGCTCTTGTTGCTAGTCCTGCTTCGCGCTGGAGCTTCCTCCTAATGGCCGACTTGTCCTGACTCCTTGTCCTGACTCCTTGACTCCTTGTCCTGACTCCTTGACTCCTTGTCCTGACTCCTTGACTCCTTGTCCTGACTCCTTGACTCCTTGTCCTGACTCCTTCCCCGTTCTCTGCCACCAAGGTCCTCCTGGCAGGGGACTCGGCGGGCCGCTCTTCTACGTGGCACCGGAGGGAGAACCGGAGGGAGAACCGGAGGGAGAACCGGAGGAAACAACGGTGTGTTCTTCTTTTCGGAGAGAGAGAGAGAGAGAGAGAGAGAGAGACAGAGAGAGAGAGCGAGAGAGAGAGAGAGAGAGAGAGAGAGAGAGCGAGAGCGAGCGAGAGAGAGAGAGAGAGAGAGAGAGAGAGAGAGCGAGAGAGAGAGCGAGAGCGAGCGAGAGAGAGAGAGAGAGAGACAGAGAGAGAGACAGAGAGAGAGAGAGAGAGACAGAGAGAGAGAGACAGAGAGAGAGAGCGGTGTGGTCAGTGCCCTCGCCCCTCGCGCGCTCGCCTGACCCGGGCCAGTAATGTAAACAACATTCCCGGAGCGCGAGGGGAGGGGCTCGCGCCACAGCTGTCAAATACCGCGAGATCCGACAGAGAAACTCAAACTCTTTTTCTTCTCATTAAACGCGCGTGGAAAGTTTCCGTGGTAGCTATCGAAGGGACATGCTGTGCGAGAGGTTGGCTTACAACATGCTGATGATGTAACACTGGTGAACGTCCCTCTGCGGCAGCCTCGAGACACAGCGGCTCCCCATGCGAAACACGTGCGCGTCTTTAACTGAACGTCCATCGGCCTGCTCGCTTTTAGTATACTTCACAGTACTTTATACTTCACAGAACTTTATAAAATAAAAGAACATATGAAACACATAGTTACAAATAAAAAACACAAGAAACACATATAGTTAAACACAAAGAACACAGTTATAAATAAAAGAACATAAACACATAGTTACAAATAAAAAACACAAGAAACACATATAGTTAAACACAAAGAACAGTTATAAATAAAAGAACATAAACACATAGTTACAAATAAAAAACACAAGAAACACATATAGTTAAACACAAAGAACACAGTTATAAATAAAAGAACATAAACACATAGTTACAAATAAAAAACACAAGAAACACATATAGTTAAACACAAAGAACACAGTTATAAATAAAAGAACATAAACACATAGTTACAAATAAAAAACACAAGAAACACATATAGTTAAACACAAAGAACAGTTATAAATAAAAAACACAAGAAACACATATAGTTAAACACAAAGAACACATAGTTATAAATAAAAGAACATAAACACATAGTTACAAATAAAAAACACAAGAAACACATATAGTTAAACACAAAGAACACAGTTATAAATAAAAGAACATAAACACATAGTTACAAATAAAAAACACAAGAAACACATATAGTTAAACACAAAGAACACAGTTATAAATAAAAAAAACATAAGAAACACATAGTTACAAATAAAAAACACAAGAAACACATATAGTTAAACACAAAGAACACATAGTTATAAATAAAAGAACATAAACACATAGTTACAAATAAAAAACACAAGAAACACATATAGTTAAACACAAAGAACACAGTTATAAATAAAAGAACATAAACACATAGTTACAAATAAAAAACACAAGAAAGACATATAGTTAAACACAAAGAACACAGTTATAAATAAAAAAAACATAAGAAACACATAGTTACAAATAAAAAACACAAGAAACACATATAGTTAAACACAAAGAACACATAGTTATGAATAAAAAAACATAAGAAATACATAATTATAAACAAAAAACACAAGAAACACAAAGTTGCAAAAAGACAAATCCAGCAGACAAATTAAAAGAAAGATTGATATTCATGCCGTGGAGTAATAAGCACAACATGTCGCTCTTCTCGAGTGAGCGACATGTGATGGAAATGACTTTATTACATAAAGGCCTTGATCACCTTCACCCACTCAAGAACACGATAAACAGCAATGTGGAGAGGAGAAGAGGCACCGCATGTTGAGTAGAGGCTCACACACACACACACACACACACACACACACACACACACACACACAGACACACACACAGACACACACACACACACACACACACACACACACACACACACACACACACACACACACACACACAGACACACACACACAGACACACACACAGACACACACACACACACAGACACACACACACACACAGACACACACACACACACACACACACACACACACACAGACAGACACACACACACACAGACACACACACACACAGACACACACACACACACACACACACACACACACACAGACACACACACACACAGACACACACACACACAGACACACACACACACACACACAGACACACACACACACACACACACACACACACACACACACAGACACACACACACACAGACACACACACACACACACACACACACACACACACAGACACACACACACACAGACACACACACACACAGACACACACACACAGACACACACACACACACAGACACACACACACACAGACACACACACACAGACACACACACACACACACAGACACACAGACACAGACACACACACAGACACACACACACACACACACACAGAGACACACACACACACAGACACACACACACACAGACACACACACACACACAGACACACACACAGACACACACACACACACACACACACACAGACACACACACACAGACACACACACACACAGACACACACACACACACACACACACACACACACACACAGACACACACACACACAGACACACACACAGACACACACAGACAGACACACACACACACACAGACACACACACACACACAGACACACACACACACAGACACACACACACACACAGACACACACACACACACACACAGACACACACACACACAGACACACACAGACACACACACACACACACAGACACACACACACAGACACACACACACAGACACACACACACACACACAGACACACACACACAGACACACACACACACACACAGACACACACACACAGACACACACACACAGACACACACACACACAGACACACACACACAGACACACACACACACACACAGACACACACACACAGACCCCCCCCCCACAGCCCAGAGTGGCCCTCGGGGACCTCTCAGAATGTGGGCCGAGGCGCTCTGGCTCGATTGAGTGTCCTGGACTCTCCGGCTCCTGGAGCTGATCGGCTTCCTTGCCTTTGATGAAGTTCCCGCGGCGCTGATGAAGGCCCGTCTGTCTCCTCCCGCCCGTTGTTCATAATCAACAAGTCAGGTGGGGTTGTGTTTTTCTTCCGCTTCACTTCAATCGCCTTTTCTTTTTTTTGTTAACCTCACTGCAAATATGGAGAAAGGAGAGAGGAGATGCCTGGAGTGTGGGGATCCTTCCCCCTTTTTTCCTTCAACAACAGTTGAAGATTAAAAGAAACGTCTCACAGAAATCTGTCAATTCCGCGTGTGAATAATGCTGTGTGGAATTTAATGGCGTGGAGTTATATTGGGTTTTCCTCTACACACCCACGGTGTCTTTCAATGAGATCAATGGGCGCTCGGTGACAGATAGGGACGGTCTTTTGTATCTTCAAATTTCTGGTTTCTGAGGGAATAATTAGACGGATGGATGAAAAGTAATGCATCAGTGTGCTGAGGGAAGAGCTGCACCCAGAGATCCTGGTTCAACACGCGCCTCCACGCGCCGCGTAATAACCGCGCCGCATTGTTCTAAAAGTGGCGCTCCGCACTGATCCGCTGCTTTAAACCAAGAGGAAACTTTTGTGTTCTTTTTGCTGATTTGTATATTTAACAGAGACATTTTCCTTTTGATTCAGGGATATTTTTCGTATTTCTTTAGCACGAAGAAGAGAGAGACTATATTGTCATCTTCTTCACTCTCTTCCTCCTTCTAAAGTTGGTGTGACTTGCAGGTACATCAGGATGGAAAGGTTCCCCCTCCAGGGGAAATGAAGACGGGATTTATGGAAGCGCTTCATAGACATTTTACTGTAAACGTGACATTTAACTCAGAGTGGAGAACAACTTCTTGCTCATATTTGGGGCTTCTTTCTTTTTTAAGAACAAAACTGCCTATAAATGTAATCCGATGACAAATGAGTCGAGTTTACGAGAACTCGGCCTGGAGAACCTCTAGTTCTTCAGAGAACCGATGAAGGTGCCTCAAAGAACCTTAAAACATGGTTCTTTGAGGCACCATTTCTGGTGCCTCAAAGAAGAGATTTTTACATCGTTCCATCGGCCTTCATCGAGGAAACGTTTGTTTCCAAAAGGTTGTCAACAACACACACCTGTAAACGTGCAAACATGTAAACATGTAAACATGTAAACAACAGCACAACAAAGACAACCCGGTGTGTTACGGCGTGTGGAGATGGCGTCTGAAACCGTGAAGGAAAATGGGCATTTCATTATATATATATAATTACATTATTTACGACTAGAAATCTATTTTTGTGCGTGTGTGTTGTGTTGTGCGTGGTGTGTGCATATGTTAGTGTGTTCCTCCTCTTGGCAAACACCCAGCACCAAGGGTTTCTCCACCTGCTCAGTTTCAACCAGCGGGGCAGGCCTTACACACACACACACACACACTCCGCAACGACCTGAACCTGGAGTGTTTTCTTGTTGGACTTCAGCGGTCTGTCTCTCTCTCTCTCTCTGTGTCTCTCTCTCTCTCTCTCTCTGTCTCTCTCTCTCTCTCTCTGTGTCTCTCTCTCTCTCTCTCTCTCTCTCTCTCTCTATCCCTCCATCTCTCTGGTTCCTCTTCACACTTCCTTTGCATTCATGAGACAAACAAATAACTGAAGCATGTTTCATGAGTTTCAGTTATTTCTTCACTTCTTTCCAACCCTCCATCAAACTGAATGTTTTCTTGTTTGTATAATAACCATTAATTTTTTATAGCGCTTTTTCAAGTCACTCAAAGTCACTTTACAGAGACCAGAGTCCAGCAGTCATATACACACACACACACACACACACACACACACACACACACACACACACACACACACACACACACACACACACACACACACACACACCCTGGTGGTGGTGAGCTACATCAGGAGCCACAGCTGCCCTGGGCAGACTGACAGAGGCGTGGCAGCCAATCAGCACCCACGGCACCCCCCCCCCCAACATTCATTCACATCCATACGACCCGGGGTGAGGCTGTGTGCATGTCTTATGATGGGGGGGAACCGGAGGACCCGGAGGAAACCCACGCAGACACGAGGAGAACATGCAAACACCACACAGAAAGGACCTGGGACAAGTGGGATTCGAACCCAGGACCTTCTTGCTGTGAGGCGACAGTGATAAACCACTGATCCACCGGGCTGCCCTCTTTAGTCTTTATTAAATAAACGTATGAGTGAATCTGCTTTTAAATCTTATTGTTTCACTCAAGTACAAATGAACTCATTTAATATTTGATATATAAATGAATAAATAAAGAGCAGTTGTATGATTGTATATAGGAGTGTGTAGGCTCTGTGGGGGCTTCAGGGACATCATGTTTTTATGAGCTTTATTTGACATAAACAAAGGATCACAAACTGGATTACAAACACTGGATCATAAACACTGGATCATAAACACTGGATCTAGAGGATCATAAACACTGGATCTAGAGGATCATAATGGATCTAGAGGATCTCACTAGAGGATCATAATGGATCTCACTAGTGGATCATAATGGATCTAGAGGATTATAATGGATCTAGTGGATCTCACTAGAAGATCATAATGGATCTAGAGGATCATAATGGATCTCACTAGTGGATCATAATGGATCTAGAGGATCATAATGGATCTAGAGTATCATAATGGATCTCACTAGTGGATCATAATGGATCTCACTAGAGGATCATAATGGATCTAGTGGATCTCAATAGAGGATCATAATGGATCTCACTAGTGGATCATAATGGATCTAGAGGATCATAATGGATCTAGTGGATCTCACTAGAGGATCATAATGGATCTAGAGGATCATAATGGATCTCACTAGTGGATCATAATGGATCTAGTGGATCTCAATAGAGGATCATAATGGATCTCACTAGTGGATCATAATGGATCTAGAGGATCATAATGGATCTCACTAGAAGATCATAATGGATCTAGAGGATCATAATGGATCTCACTAGAGGATCATAATGGATCTAGTGGATCTCAATAGAGGATCATAATGGATCTCACTAGTGGATCATAATGGATCTAGAGGATCATAATGGATCTAGTGGATCTCACTAGAGGATCATAATGGATCTAGTGGATCTCAATAGAGGATCATAATGGATCTCACTAGTGGATCATAATGGATCTAGAGGATCATAATGGATCTAGTGGATCTCACTAGAGGATCATAATGGATCTAGAGGATCATAATGGATCTCACTAGAGTATCAGAGCATTTCTACAAAGCATTTCTACGTCTCAAGGAAAGCGTTACAGGACGAAGAGGCGCATGCAACGACAAACTCTTCTTCATCAGCTGTGTGGGCTCCTTCTCCTCTTCCTCCCCTCGGTGCAGCCACATGGAAAAGCTCCACCTCCATCTTCATCTCCATCCATTTCCACCACGGAGTTCTTCATACTCTCATCATGGCTGTGTGTGTGTAGTGTGTGTAACATAGTTGTGTGTGTGTGTGTGTGTGTGTGTGTGTGTGTGTGAGACAGAGATCTATACGGACATATCGAGCTCATAGGAGCAAGGCAGTGGGAGAAAGGCTGTGTGTGTGTGTGACAAAGATTGTGAGTATGTGTGTATATATATTGAGCTTAAGTGGGAGAAAGGCTGTGTGTGTGTGTGTGTGTGTGTGTGTGTGTGTGTGTGTGTGTAACATCCATATGCGTCTGTCTTTTAACCGACATCCTGGCTTTATCTTTTAGTTTCTTTTAACTTACAGTTTATCATCATATTTGATAATTCAGCATTTAAATAACATTGTTATCTTTTTATTCTTATTATTTTAAATCACATTTATATCATAAATAATAAGGTGACGTTTCCTCAAGGATTCAAATTCTCGACACACTTTTATGTAAAAGAAAAAGACAAAAAACCTCCTCATGTTGTGGAACTAAAACAAGATTTAGGAGCCGGATGTTTATTGGATCTCATCTATCGTCCTAATATTGTCTTTGTCTTCACCGGTGAGGACTTCCCATCGCAGTCCCCCTTCTGTTTTTACTTTAGGGGACTTTCAAACGTCGGGATGTTTGGCTGTAATGACCCAAGATTTGTTCTCCCTGAAAGAAACGATAGAGTAAGAAATATATTAACTACAGAGCAACCAGCCTGACGCGGTCTCACGAGTCTCACTTAGGGTTAAATGAATATATACATACATATATATTTATATATATAAATATATATATATATATACATACATATATATTTATATATATATATATATATATATATATATATATATATATATATATGTGCTTTGCAGTATTCCTTTAGATTTAAAATTGAAAGTTCATGCAGTAAAAAAAAAGCAATTTCATATTATTTTTCAAGGGTTTAGATGCAAATCCACGGGGGGGGGAGGGGGGCATTACGTTAAAAACCATAAACATTATAAAATAAATAGAAATAAAAAATATGGAGGCAAAAGAAAATGAGGAGGTTTAAACTGGATATTAATCAACTAAATGCTTTTCTTTGTTTGTTGACGTGAATAAACAAAGAAATACAAATAAAAATCGTACACAGGAATGACAAAGTGTGTAATGGAAAATAAAAAAACCATTTTAAAGCAAAGTATTTTTTTATTCACACAAATTTAATAAGATATATAGCAACCGTTTTGGTCCATAAATATTTAAGGGGAAATAGTTTCTATACACCATCTTCATCAAGAAACAGGAAACATGGACATCTCGATAGAACACTTACTGTACTCGACTATTCACACAGATCCATATACGAGCTCCTCGGACCACAGACGCCTTCTATGACATCGCCGCCCCCTCCCCCTCCCCCTCTTTTTGTCCTTTTTTTTTTAACAGGATACACCATAAAAAGATCTTCGGAAAATTAAGATGCAAAAACAGTACAAAACTAGCGAGGCGTCAGAAAGGATGTGAGTCCCATCACAAAGATCACATCAGTCCTGAAGCTCTCTCCCAAGTTATAGCGTAAGGCACGTCGTAGAACTGAGTTAGGCATCGACCCGGAGAACCACAGGAGAACCACAGGAGAACCGACCACGGAGTCCCCTCTCTCCCTCCCTCTCTATCTCCCTCTCTCTCTCTCTCTCGTGTGTTTTTTGGTTGTTCGGTGGCGTTAAAAAGAAGAAGAAAAGTATGATTATGGCCACAGAACACCGGGCGGTGATTCCCCGCTGGCTGCCCCTCGTGGCTCCGCCCCCTCTGAGGTCATTTCAATGCTTGTGTCTGCACATCTCGTCTCACTCCCCCTTCAGGATCACACCCTGAGCAACTTGGTCAAAACAAACAGGGACTGTTCACCGGGGGCTGAAGGCGCTGGGCGGGTGATGAACACAACAAACTGCTCTCCGGCCCGGATCCGTAACGATGGAAACCATTTCTATCAGCTGCATCGCACCATGGACAGGTGGCGCTGTGCAGGTTGTGGGCGGGGCTTATCCAGTAGAGGTATGGATCTATTGCCTCTTAAAGTTGCCGTGGCTCGGCGCTCATGGAGGTTAGGACATAATTAAAGTTGCGGAACATTCCTCGAGTCCATTTACCAAATTGTTCCCAAACAAGAAAAAAAAGTGTTTTGAATTGTATAGTGTGAACACAGTGCGAACATATACAGGGTTTTTTATGAGGGCAAAAATATTCAATTTTCTTTTAAGTATCAATCAATTATAAATTAACGAGGGGCTTGTTATTTTTAATCATAATTCAATACAAATATACAAATAAAGTCAAAATCAAGTTTAAAAAATAATTATTTTTCCAGTTATTTTTCCCGATGAATTTTGAGATCCATGAAAATGTTCTTAAAAAAAAAAAGAAAAAGTCCCGTCCAAAAACCAAAATCGATCCTGCAGACTGAGCCGGCCGCGAGGTT
Organism: Liparis tanakae; assembly: GCA_036178185.1. Classification (NCBI taxonomy): domain Eukaryota; kingdom Metazoa; phylum Chordata; class Actinopteri; order Perciformes; family Liparidae; genus Liparis; species Liparis tanakae. The sequence goes on from CM070102.1 coordinate 139,446, forward strand.
CAGATGCGTTGCTTGTGTTTTTAACGGTGGTTGCTGCTCTTGTTGTTGTTGTTGTTGTTGGTGTTTGTGGACACGGTACAGCGGTTCCTGTTCCAAGGAGCTGTGGTGGTATTTATTTTTTTAAAGGTGTCACTTAAAAAAAAAAAGGTAAAAGATTGAAGAAAAAAAGAGGGGAAAAAAATGAAAAGAACATTTAAAAAAAAAAGATTTGAAAATAAAATGAAAATAATAATAGATCAGGTCCCGTGTCAGAAAAGGTTTGTCAGGGTAGTCTGTGACGGGCTCCCCGAATCGTGGCTGTCCAGACTGGAGGTGACGGAGGTCACTACAGTGATCGAGGGGTTAGTCAGGTCGGTTAGCGTGGCCGTGCTGGAGGGGGGGCTCAGGGCGCCGCTGTCGGACGAGGGCGCGGGGAGGGAGGTGCCGTCGGCCTTATCCACCCCCCCGTTCTCCTGTCGCAAAACGTTCCTTCTGAATTTGGCTCTCGCGTTTTGGAACCAAACCTGAAAAACCAATCCCAACGTGGCTTTTAACTTCTGTTTTGCGTTTTTTAAAATATTAAATATATGTATATCCTTTAGTCATATAGCATATATCAATCGTACAGTGGCGTACACAGTGGCGGTTATCACAGCCCTGGCCTGATGCGACTGTTCACACATTAGCGTGAGCTTCAGGGACAAAGGGACCTCTCCCAGTACAGGAAGGAGGCTTTCAGCACGTAAAACAACCATCATGTCTTTTTAAATATCTGTGAGTAGAAATGCACCTTTTGACTTTTCCCACATCAAAAAGAACACGTGCGCTCTCTTTATCGATAACATCCGCTGCAGTTTTACATTTATTACACTTTTCTACTATATTCCCCCCCCAAGAAAACATTTAAGAATCTACAAGATTTACATCTGACGACTAAAACCGAGCAAAGAAATCAAAACCAAAAGAGATGAGTCTGGTGATAACACTGTGAGATGAGGGGGCGTGGAGCAGCAGCAGGAGGAGGTGCACACGGAAGGAGGAGGTGCGGCGCTTACCTGCAGAACCCTCTTGGTGAGCCCCGTCTTCTGCGCCAGCTGCTTCAGGTCCTTGGCGTCGGGGTTGTGGTTGATGGCGAAGTAGCTCTTCATGGTCCTCAGCTGGTGGTGCTTGAAGGAGGTCCGCATGCGCTTGGTCTTCTGCGTGGGGGCGTAGGCCTGCTGGTCCCGGTCCATGTGGTCCGTGTCGTTCTCGTTGCAGCCTGAGAAGGGCGGAGCGGGAGCGGGGGAGGGGGGTCAGAGGTCAGAGGTCAGCACGGGGAACGGCGGCGTTAAAAAACTGGACGTCCGAAAAATGTTGACTGTCCGAGTGGCGATAAATCAAATCTAAATAACGAGCCACGGCTTACCTCTGGTGTTTTAATGACACTAATTAAATGTTTTACTCACTTTAAATTAAGTTTATTGTTAAGTGTTTTAGTTTTGCAGTTAAACGTGTATATTTACTATTTACCGTTCATTTCTATTGTTATATGATCAAGAATGAACATGTGGTATATTTATAAATTCATTCATTCATTATGACACCTTGGAAATTGTGATTATTAACTTTAAATTAAAAAAAGATATTTAATAGAATTTGTTTAAATCATATTTATTTAAATTTTTTATTTAAATCATACAAAGAGACCCGGATAAATAATGAATGCTCGTGTTACAGAGACTAATAATAGGCCTGTGTGTGTGTGTGTGTGTGTGTGTGTGTGTGTGTGTGTGTGTGTGTGTGTGTGTGTGTGTGAAAGTGTATTAAAAAAACACTAAATTAATTAATTTGTAGATAAACAAATAAAAAAGCTGCAATAAAATAAAATACACACTTAATTGTTATATTGTTCAACAAACACAATATTTCTATAATTACGTTGTGATGAATATTTTGCAATTTAAATTAACTTGTGACTTTTATTATTATATGACTGAAACCAACGAGAACAACTCATTCTCATGGGTTGATTATTTATTGTTATATTTTATGGAAACTATAATATTAACTTGAAATGATTTCCACAATGTAAAGTAGATTCATTAGTTTCCTTGCAACCGAATTTGATGATGAAATATAAAAAAGTCTGATATTAACATTTTATCGTAAAATTAATTATTGAACTAAAATTTTAAATCCTTTTCTTTTAATGAGGCAGAAGCCAAATCATCCAACGACGTATGTTTTAAATGATTTTTGATATGTTACGCAATATGGCGAGAATGATGTATTTTGGTGCGATATGACAGTTTATGACCGCTGTGGCTCCATCATTCAGAGAGTCACCGTCGGTGTTCCCCTCGTGGAGAGACCCAAACTAGACCAGAAGCCTTGTGGACCCCAAACCTGCTGGAACCAGCAGGAACCAGTTCAGCTAAAAAATATATATATTTATGGGCTGATATAAATATTAGAAGCTCATAAATGTATCACATAATTAGAACATTTAATATGTCCAAAAAATAAGCCAATATGCCTTTTTAATTAGAACATATGATTTCTACTGCAGTCTATTCTAATATCCCCAGATTAAAGATATGATACTCCCACTGGGACCTTTAATAATAATAATAATAATAATAATAATAATAATAAACTCACAGGGATATCATACGCTATGTATTTATTTTGTGGGAAGCATTATATATTATATAATTATAATTATAATATTATATTTGATTTTAACGCTCTGTTGCAATATCTTTATGTCTTTATTATATGTTTTAAATCACAAAGATTGAGTGTTTATTTTCCTATTAAAAGCCTCATGAGAACTTTATGATATTTGCATAATCTCCTGGAGAGTGAGTAGACAACACACTGTTGTTTTTGTGTGTGTGTGTGTGTGTGTGTGTGTGTGTGTGTGTGCGCACCCCCCCCCCCTCTCCCCCTCCCCTCGGGGCTCATACGTCACCTCCAATTAACGGAGAACAATTAACGCGCAGATGACCCCCCCCCCTTCACCGGAACACCACCGGGAGAACTCGGCCGGAACAATGACGCAACTCTTTTTTAGAAGCGACAATGAAATGGGGACACTGCGGGGGGGCGGGGTCAGGGGCGGAGGGGCGGGGTTATGAGAATTGAGACGGAACCTTTAACAGTAGCTCAACGCTCAGCTTCCCTCTCGGTGCTTTGGTCTATAACTGCGTTGACCCCGCCCCCCTTATTTTGACCTAAATTAGTCTTAATTATAAAAGTCGATGTGCAGGTTGACGGCGAGGTCAACTTTCGATCACTCACACGCGCACGCGCCACAGTCTAAAGCCCAGAGACGGTGCCGCGGATCAATTAGCCCACGGCTGCGGGCGCCGCTCCGCACATGCGCAGTGCGGCGGAGGCATTAACATCGCCTGCAGAGAGAGAGAGAGAGACAGAGAGAGAGAGAGAGAGAGAGAGAGAGAGAGAGAGAGAGAGAGAGACAGAGAGAGAGAGAGACAGAGAGAGAGAGAGAGAGAGACAGAGAGAGAGAGAGAGAGACAGAGAGAGAGATCACAAGGAGCTGGAGCCGCTGGTGGGGGGGGGGGGAGAGAGAGAGAGAGAGAGAGACAGAGAGAGAGAGAGAGACAGAGAGACAGAGCGAGAGAGAGAGAGAGACAGAGCGAGAGAGAGAGAGATTCACCTCCACGCGGAGAAGGTAGAGAGACCCACGGCTGGGACGCATGAGGCGTTCAGGAACCGGCTGGACTAATAAAAATAAAGCGACGGTTTTCTTCTGCAAAAAATCTGAATCATTGCGCAGTCTCTTTATGTATTGATGATGATTTAACTGAACTTTGATAAATTGATTAAGGCGTATTTCTTTTTTAAACACACAATTAAATTCAAACGTCCGAACCCGGAAGAATTGAACCGACATTAAAGCTTCTAGTTCAGTTTGAGGTTCCAGAGAAAAGAAGGAAAAATAAAAGCTTCTTTACCACCAACACTAACACTAACATTATTTAATGTTGTATGTATATATATATATATATATATATATATATATATATATATATATATATATATATATATGTGTGTGTGTGCGTGTGTGTGTGTGTGTGGCCGCTCCGGGCCGCTCGCCGCTCGCCTCACCGGAGTTGTAGCTCGGTATATCGATCCCCATGGCCGGGCTCTTCCTCTTGCGCGGCCTTCCCTTCTGCGCGGTCCCGTTGCCGTTGAAGTACGGCAGCGCGAGCCCGCCGCCGCCGCCGCCGCCGCCGCCGCCGCCGCCGCCGCCGCCGCCCCCGCCGCCTCCCTTCGCCGCCAGCTCGGCGAAGTTGAGCTGCTGGTGGTAGTCCGCGGCCGGGCCCAGCGCCTCGAAGTGCAGGCGGCAGTACACCAGGCTGTCCTTCATGCCGAAGTGGTCGCCGGTGGTCAGCGTCTTGTTGCAGCTCGTGCACGTAAAGCAGCTCAGGTGGTACACGGAGTCGCGCGCGCGCATCACCATCTCCGAAGCCGAGATGCCGAGGTGGCAGCGCGCGCACCTCTGCACGGAGAACCTTCTGGAACAGACACATCGTGAGGACTCTGCACCGGAGAGCAGACGGGACCGGCACCGGCACGAGCTCAAATGAGCTGTGTGTGTGTGTGTGTGTGTGTGTCAACTAGACACAACAGGCCTAAACGCGGAGCTTACATCCGGGGTCTACCCAGGCTGCTCTACAGGCCGCAGCCACCACATATTTACGTTACGTTTACGGTTAATATTTCCTCTCCTTTAAGAAGTGAAGCTCGAGTCTGCTGTCACGTGATCAACTTATTGTTAACCACGTGACATCTTAACTTACAGGAACACGACTCCAGGTAGGTTAAAGGTCATTGGTATTTATCAGCTTCCTTCCTTTCCTGTGATTTCCATTATAAATAAAATGCAGGCCTTAGCATGGATGAATATATTATGAAATGTGAAATAACATATCTGGCACATAATTACATTTTTAACTGGTTAACCCTAACCCTGGTTTACGTTACACTTGTTGTCATGGAAACTTACATTGGAAGCTCTAACGGAATTAAAGTAAAATGTGATCTCATGATGGAGCTGCTGTGATCCGGAATGAGGCCTAATTGGAAGAAAGGGACTTCGACATCATTCCAGATGAGCAACTAGCAGCGCGTTGGATGAATAATAAATAATATCGCTTCACTATCTTACAAACATATGAAATATATCGTTCCCTATAAAGGCAGCGGTGGTCTTCGCTTATGGTTTTACGCGCGGTGCGTAACCCCAGCGCCTTGTTCTCCTGCTCACGCGCTCGCCACCTCGTTGCTTCTTACCTGTAATAATCGTCCTTGCAGTAGATGCTTCCGTCCTTGGCGAAGCACGTGAGCTCGGACTCCAGCGCCAGTTTACACTCGCAGCACTTGAGGCAGCGCAGGTGCCACTGCTTGTCCACGGCCAGCAGGTAGTACCGGTCCGAGATCTTCCCGCCGCAGCCCGCGCACAGGGCGGGCTTCTCCGGGCTCATGGAGGGCAGCGTCTGGGTCAGGGGAGAGAGGAGAGGGCTCAGCTACGGATCCCTGGACACTCCGCTGGTGGAATGCAACGTATA
>CM070102.1:150000-152500 GCA_036178185.1 Liparis tanakae
TTTTTTTTTTTACCGTCACGAGACGTCGTCTCCAACTGTAATGTGCATTAATCCAAAATGTGAAGTTTATATTTTAAGCCCAGAAGACGAGTTAACGCGCAGGGTCACACACTAGAGCTCACGGGGTGTGTGTGTGTGTGTGTGTGTGGCGGGGGGGGGGGGGGGGGGGGGGGGTATGTAATGTGATATTTTAAAGTCTGTCGATGTGCTGCAAGCAACACGAGGTCTGCTGTACACACACACACACACATTTAATTCACGTAGTAAAATAAGGATGGTGAATACTGTGTGACCGTGTGGTTTAGAGGCCGGTTGAGATGATATCATTGTTGTGTTTTGTATTTCATGGTCGTGAATTAAAGAGTTTATTTATGAGTAATTTCTTTGTTCGTCACCTTTAGTCCGTTCTTCATGTTTTTTTGCTTAAATTAAAATGAATTCCTCCCAAAATAGCAGCGACCTCAAACAATAATCCATGGGTTCATATTCTGTTTAAACTGCCGTGTGTGTGGGTGTGTGTGTGTGTCCATCTGTCTCACCTGTGTTTCATATGAATGCAGCATTGAGTGTTTAGGAACCACACACACACACACACACACACACATACACACACACACACACACTTGGCCTCGCATTGCAACATCTAATGAATAAACAAATCTTGTGGATAAAAAATTCACCACTGTTTAATAATGTCAAGTTCTTTGCAATAAATATTAAACCGCTGACGGTTTGAAGACGTTCCATTGTGTAGACCTCTAATCAAACTATATATTTGACATGTTTATTCAATATGTATCTATCTATCTATCTATCTCTATATGTAGAGAGAGAGAGAGAGAGAGTTCCTCAGAGTGATTTCCCTGGATTGTCTTCACCTGACCCTTGAGCAATACGCTGAGCAGCCGATGAAAGACAACACCGATCGGACGATGAAGAGGACGATAAAGACTCGTTCACGCATGTGAACGTGACAACATGCAGAATGTAAGAGCTCCTATTGGCTCTCAGGGCCACACACACACGGCTGCGCTCTGAGCGAGGGCCTGCAGCCGGTCCACCGCTCACGTCCTGCTGCTCTGCTCCTTCCTCCACGACTCTTCATCCAGAATGCAACAGGGTCCACGTCGGGGTGCGTGTGCGTGTGTGCGTGTGCGTGCGTGTATGTGTGCATGTGCGTGTGCGTGTTTACCACACGGCGTCCTTTGAGCTTGATGCACCCAGACGGGCTCGGCGGTGAGGCCGCAGACGCAGCAGCAGCCTGGGAAGCTGCCTGGATGCTGGATGCTGACTGCTGACTGCTGGATGCTGGATGCTGGATGCTGGCTGCTGGATGCTGACTGCTGACTGCTGGATGCTGGCTGCTGGATGCTGGATGCTGACTGCTGACTGCTGGATGCTGGATGCTGACTGCTGGATGCTGACTGCTGGATGTTGGATGCTGACTGCTGACTGCTGGATGCTGACTGCTGGATGCTGACTGCTGGATGCTGGATGCTGACTGCTGGATGCTGACTGCTGGATGCTGACTGCTGGATGTTGGATGCTGACTGCTGACTGCTGGATGCTGACTGCTGGATGCTGACTGCTGACTGCTGACTGCTGACTGCTGACTGCTGACTGCTGACTGCTGGATGCTGGATGCTGGATGCTGACTGCTGGATGCTGACTGCTGGATGCTGACTGCTGACTGCTGACTGCTGGATGCTGGATGCTGACTGCTGACTGCTGACTGCTGACTGCTGACTGCTGGATGCTGGATGCTGGATGCTGACTGCTGGATGCTGGATGCTGGATGCTGACTGCTGGATGCTGACTGCTGGATGCTGGATGCTGGATGCTGGATGCTGACTGCTGGATGCTGGATGCTGACTGCTGGATTCTGGATGCTGGATGCTGACTGCTGACTGCTGACTGCTGACTGCTGACTGCTGGATGCTGGATGCTGACTGCTGGATGCTGGATGCTGACTGCTGACTGCTGGATGCTGGATGTTGGATGCTGACTGCTGGATGCTGGATGCTGGATGCTGACTGCTGACTGCTGGATGCTGGGTGCTGGATGCTGGATGCTGACTGCTGGATGCTGGATGCTGACTGCTGGATGCTGGATGCTGACTGCTGACTGCTGACTGCTGACTGCTGGATGCTGGATGCTGACTGCTGGATGCTGGATGCTGGATGCTGACTGCTGGATGCTGACTGCTGGATGCTGGATGCTGACTGCTGGATGCTGACTGCTGGATGCTGGATGCTGGATGCTGACTGCTGACTGCTGGATGCTGACTGCTGACTGCTGACTGCTGACTGCTGGATGCTGGATGCTGGATGCTGACTGCTGGATGCTGGATGCTGACTGCTGGATGCTGGATGCTGGATGCTGGATGCTGACTGCTGGATGCTGACTGCTGGATGCTGGATGCTGGATGCTGACTGCTGGATTCTGGATGCTGGATGCTGGATGCTGACTGCTGACTGCTGGATGCTGACTGCTGACTGCT
>CM070102.1:157500-172500 GCA_036178185.1 Liparis tanakae
CCCCCCCCCCGCCCCCCACGGTATTGTGCTTTTCCCACCGGGCGCCACCGCTGCTCTCAGGTCCGACTCGCCTCGACTTCGTCGCCACTCAGAAGCGCAACATTTACACCAGAGAAGGCCGCAGGGCGCGGCGATGACGCCTCTTCGCCGCCGCCGCTCCGTCGCCACGCGGCCTGGTCGCCGCGTGGCGACGGAGCGGCAGTGAGATTTGGCGAATGTCATTGATCTGACAAAAACAATGTCCGTCATGACTTTGTGACAGGTAGGGTAGTTTATATTTAAACAAAAGAACTTGTCTTCCTGTAGGATCTCTGGGTTCAATGAGTCAGGGAGAAGAATAAATATTACCGTTAGGGAAGTCAAAATGGAAAAAGAGACATTATAGATCAAAGATCTTCAACCGTGACGCTCTCGTTAAGTCATTTAAATGACAGTAACATGTCACTCCCACTGGGAACGAGTGGAGCGGCACCACGGCGTATCATCAATGGCATCATTGCATCCATCCTGAATTTTTATTCATTTATATATATATATATATATATTTTTTTTTAAATAATAATATATATATATATAATAATAATAATAATAATAAATAAATAAATACACATATCAGAGCAGTAGCATAGAGTCAATGTTAAATATTTTGGATGCAAATACAATTTTTGACAGCTTTAATTACTTTGTAGATTCAGATTTGACGTCCCAATATATACAACATTATAAAGGTACTACAATAAATGTTATATAGCCAACTGTAGGTTTATGTTAATGCTGGATTAACTAGCAGCATATTAATGTTGTAAAGTATAATAAATATATATATATATATCATAAATATTAGTTACAGAAGTAGAACGAGTGAAGCCTTATGGACCAACGCTCACTTTGACTCCATCACAGACTTTATCAAGTCTATTCTTCTTTAATCTTCTCCACTCGGAGCCGCAGCTCTTGATCTCGCGTAGTTGCGCTCATCCAATCAAACGCCAGTTCATCAGGAGCACACCGGTGCGCGCGCAGCCTCGTCTCACCTGGCACGCCTCCACGTGGGCTCTGTGCCCCGCCCTCTCTTGCTCCGTGACCTTTCTTACATCCGGGTCTTTTCCCTCGCTGTGTGACCTTGCTGCGCCTCCTGGCCGCTGCGCGCGCTCCTCTGAGGGGTCGCGCGCAGACATGCTCACGCGCGAGCTGTTTACCTGCACGCGCAGCGCGCGCAGCCGGCCGAGGAAGGCTTTCCCCGGGTACTGTCGGTGGAACATGCTCCTCACGCCGCCCGCCTCTCAACGAGTTTTAAAACACGCGCAGCATCTCTTCATTAGTCGAAAACAGCACCGACCGATGACGTCACCCGTATTAAAGACGCGTCTGTTGCGCGTTTCTACTTTCCGCCTCCTCTTGCCTGCACGCGGCGCACTTCCGGGTTGGCCGCGTCACGGCGGTGACACGTGACCCTCTCGTGCCGCGGAGCCTCTGGGCCACAGCGCCTCTGAGGGGCGGGGCCTGCACGTCACATGACCACCGTGTGTGTGTGTGTGTCGCATAACTCAAAAAGTGTTAAACCGAATTGCATGACATTTGGTGGGATGATTGGTTATTATCCGGGGACGATTTCTTTAGATTTTGGGATTGGTTGGGTCAAAGGTCAAGGTCAAGAAAAGGTCAACGTCTTCTTTTTATCCAATTGGAATGCAACTAATGCCAACGTGTTCCCGTGACATCACGCTGCCCACGCCATCACGCCGAGTACCGACGAAAGCATGCGCTCCCTGTGCCCGTTCTAGTACTATTTGTTATTGTTTTATACTATTTTATATTTGATGTTGTATGTTGTGACATCTGTCAGGACGACAGATGCAACCGAGCTAAGTTACTCTGGTGACTTTTAGGTTTTAATTGTACATGGTCCCTTTAAATAAAGATAACAATAACTAAACACAAGCAAAAAAACAATAGTACAGGTATAATCACTGCACTGTGATATGTTATGACGTTACATAAACTGAGGAGGGACCGCCGGCTGGAGGCTAAATGACCTTTTTAACCATTCGTGTGTCTGGAAAGAAAATGTCATTTAAGTGTCTGCTGGAGCTATTTATTTTCACATTTGTATTTAGATTTATTGTAAAGAAATATTGATTATTCATTGCTTATTTAGGTTATATTTTGATATGTTAGAAGAGCTTTTTTTCTCATGATGGTTTTAGTTTAGTTTAGTTCATTGTCATTATTGTTTAAATATATTTAGTTTTAGGATTGGGTCACTGGGCGCCTGCGGTTGTGTGTGGGGAGCTTCAGGACCAGCATGCACCTGGGTGGCAAATGTTTTCTTACCAGCACAAGGAAGGCAGTGTCAGCATTTTATTTGTTTATTAAATAATTTATCAGAATAATGACGTATTCAAATGGACATTACTTTCTTGCTGCGTCAACTCAAAAGAAAACGGTGCGTCAGTGGCAGTTTGATTTATAGTTTTATTTGAGTTATTTGGGCAAATGTCCACTACAGTATCAGTTCGGCTACATTGAGACACACTTAGTCAAAGTATTTCCATCTTTTCCCCCGAATGCAGCTCTGAACATGATGTAAACATTCATGTTATCGCACCTGTACAATCCTTTTAAATGTATATTCTCTCCTTGGCTGCAATGACCCTGATATGCAAACATATCACCTTCCCATATTAATAATAAAGTCAAATAGAGACTTTTAAAAAGCACTGCAAGGTTGATGAGTGGACATTAATGAGCCGTTGTCAAGGTTATGCACAGCTGTAAGCGCCTTCTGATGATGGGTCTGCAGCTGCATTCTGGGTAATGAAACCTGACAAGTGTCTTTTGAGTGACACGGTGGGGTCAGTGTACCCTGAGACCAACTGCACATCACTGGTAAGAATACAGGCAGACTTAGTAGAAACCTTGTGCACACAAACGCTGCACAACATTGTTTTCTTAAAAAATGAAATGCTGCAAAAACAACCTGACAATGTAAACTAATGCAGATGCTTTGACTCTATGCTGGTTAAATTGAGACAAGACTGTATATTTATATATATATTTATATATTTTTATATTTATTTATATATATATATATTTGTGTATATTTATTTGTATGTATTTATTTAAACACACCGTGAGCCCTCTTTATATATGTTTTTGTAAGACCTTTAAATTAAGCGAGATATGACTAAACATTTAGAGCTCAAGCAATTAAATATAAATAAATATATTTCCAGGTCGAAAATAACCTCAATGAGTCACTGCATTGTCAACCTAAATGTAGGTTATCTTGAATGAATATAATCTGGGATCACTTGCTGCTGCAGTCCCCTGTAATGTGAAACCTAACTGGTTGGCAGTGCTCCAGCATTTTAAATGCCGTGTGCATGCGTCTCTTTGTGTGCATGTGTGTCGTATTGTTGTTGTTTTTTAATGCCCAGGCAGCAGCCCTGCCATTATCATTTCATATGGATGCCTGAAACAGCATGCCCCAGTCTGCTGCCACTTAATTACCTTCCAGTCCACCCGGAGACATCTGGCTCTGATCCAGGCAGACTCTCTGGAGAGGGAACTACATCTAAGCCATTGGTTTCAATTTACCACGGGACAAATATTGCTTAAACATGCGCGCAATAAAAGAAAAGTCCACCCTAAAAACAGAATTGACATGGCACTGCATATCAGGAAAGTCAACATCGATTAAAAACAACAAATGTTTCCCTTTTTTAAATAAGAGGACATCAAGAGCATTGCACTAATTGATTGTGTCACTTTTGGGAGCTGGTCCAACAACAATGAATGTATTAATGACTCCTGTGGGCTGATATCATCTCTGGCTGAGATGTTACACTTAAATGCATGTTTACAGCTATGAAGCATGACATGAAACAAGGAAGCGTTTCAATCCCCATATTATTTTGTGTTTCTGTTTTCGGGTGGATTTCCCCTTGTAATCCTCCACTGACTCAGCTGATTCCAGAGCAACGCTTTACTGTGGAGTCCTGGAGCACATTTAATACACACACACACACACACACACACACACACACACAGACACACACACACACACACACACACACACACACACACACACACACACACACACACAGTAGAGGGGGTTCTATACATGGTGTGTGTGTGTGTGTGTGTGTTATTCATACCCTTAAAGCTTGTGTAACTGAGTTATAGAATCATCATTTATATAAAAATAAAGGTTCTTAAATGGTTCTTTAAGAGGCGTTGTAGTTCTACAAAGAACCATCACCTACTAAATAACCTTTCTTCCATTTGAGACACCTTTATAGGTTCTTTGAAGAACTCTTTGAGGAAATGGTTCTTTAGAGAACCCTGTTTTAAAAAGGTTCTTTGTGGAACCAGATATGGTGCCTTAAAGAACCATGTGTGTAGGTTCTTTGAGACGCCTTTATAGGTTCTATAGAGCTATTTAAGGACATGGTTCTTTAAGGAGCCCTGGTTTGAAAGGTTCTTTGAGGAACCAGAAATGGTTCTTCTACGGCATCCCTCTGGAGAACCCTGTGGTTCCCGTGTCTCTTCATGGTTCTGCGTGTGGTCTAACTCGGTTACTGCAGCATGTCCAAATGGCCTGCTGTAATCCATGAAGCGAGGGAGCCACGGTCTTCATCGCTCTTCATCCGTCCACCACGGATCTGTTGCTGCTCCTTCGGGGGTTAGGGTCGTGCTCAAGGGCACTGCGGCGGTGGTAACTCGGGGCGGAGCTGTTTCACTCCATGGAGCCAGCGATCATCTCGTTGTGAGCTCACCTGCTGTAACACACCTGCTGTAACACACCTGTGGTAACACACCTGTGGTAACACACCTGTGGTAACACACCTGCTGTAACACACCTGTGGTAACACACCTGCTGTAACACACCTGTGGTAACACACCTGCTGCTGCGCGCGTCAGAGAGCAGCTGTGGGCGCCTGGAGGTCAACGAGGCCAGGCGAGGCGCGGTGTGAGCGCGCTCCGTTGCCATGGGAACAGGCATGATGGTATTAAAGCGGCGCTCCATTCAGAGCACTTCAAACCAGACGCTACACAACAACAAGGCCTTTAATGAAGGATATAAATCATTGAAGAACAAACTGTTTTAAATGTGTTTGTATCTGAGACCTGAGTGGGCGGAGTCCCAGCAGGGCAGTGGCACAGCTGGTGTCAGGAACTCCCGACCCAACCATGGATGGTCCATCAGCAGATGGATCTATGCTGTCTCCGAGGGTCACATGACCCCATGAGACGTGAAGTCAGAAGGACTCCGGGGAGAAGCAGAGTTAGTCATGTGTGATGGAGAGATGAAGATTCATCCATAGGAGAAAGAGAAGAGGAGAGAGGTGCTCAGTGCATCCTAAAGGTCCCCAGCAGCTATCAGCCTCTAGCAGCATCTCCAGGTGTGGACCAGGTGAACCTGACTCAGCCCTGACTATCAGCTCTGTCAAAGAGGAAAGTCTTCAGTCTACTCTTGAAGGTGGTGACTGTGTCTGCCTCCAGGACTGAAGGTGGAGCTGGTTCCATAAAAGAGGAGCTTGATAACTAAAGGCTCTGGCTCCCATTTTACATCTTAAGACTCTAGGAACTACAAGTAGCCCCGCATTTAGTGAGCAGCCCTCTGGTGGGGCGATACGGTACTACAAGCTCCTTAAGATATGATGGAGCATCACCAATTAAGGCTTTGTAGGTTAAGAGAAGAATTTAAAAAGTGATTATTGATGTTACAGGGAGCCAGTGCAGATTATGGTCATAAACACTTTAAAAGGCCTTTAAAATAATCCTAAAACAAAATAATTCTCCGTTCTGAAGCCCTGTCATGAGAAGACCCCGGATGGTCCGCGGACCCCCGCTTTGAAACCCCCTGAAGGCAACACTGAACTAATAACGCAGACGCACAGGTACACAGGTACACAGGTGTGTATGAGTTGTGTTATCATGAGGGAGAGAGAGGGAGAGAGAGAGAGAGAGAGAGAGAGAGAGAGAGAGAGAGAGAGAGAGAGAGAGAGAGAGAGAGAGAGAGAGAGAGAGAGAGAGAGAGGAGCTGCAGCGAGGCTTCGCTCTAATCTGACGCGATGACGTCACCAAATCTTTGACAGCACTTCCTGGACTGTTTGTTGTGGGAAATAAACCGCGGCGCTGAACCGGGGATCCTCCGGGCGACGGTTACCGGGAGGAGCACGGCACACGGCACACGGCCGACACCACCGCCTCCACCGAGCGTCCCGGGAGCTTCCGGTACCGGATAGCAACGAGGACGGAGGAGACGGAGGAAGGACACGAGTGGACGAGTGGACGTATATCTCTCCTCGAGGAGGGAGGGGGGCCCAGCCGAGCCCAGCCGAGCGGAGCCGGACCCGCCGCGATGCTGTAGCCCGAAACATGGACCGCAGAATAAAGTAAGGACCCGACTCGGCTCGACTCGGCTCGGCTCGGCTCGTGACGTGTAGACGCTGGTTTGAACTAACGGCGCATGACGTCACGTTAACCCCACGGAGGACTGTCTCTTCAAAGGGTTTAGTACCCGGACTCAGCGGGGACAGACGTTAGCCCACCGCTAGCAGCTAGCCACCGAGGGGACATGTGGCACCGAGTGGACGGCGTGTCCCTGGTCCTGGTCCTGTGTCCCGTGTCCCGTGTCCTCTGACCCGTGTTCTGCTCTTTAGGGAGAAGCCCGGCAGAACCTTCGACGTGGTTCTGCAGGTGTCCTGCCCCGGCTCTGAACATGAAGGTAGGTCCATTGATCACATGACCCTCCATACAGAACCATCACGCTACTCACCCAGCACTCGCTGTGCAGCGGCCCACGATGAATGAATTAAAATGGTATTTATTTAGGGTCCGAGCGACAGCGAAGCTGTCCGAGAGGACTCTATTGAAATTGTAAGACTTCTTCACTATTATACTGGATTTTTATTTTTGAACATTGGGGGCATATTGGGGGTACGCATCATATCCTGGTCATTTCACACCTCGACTACTACAACTCCCTCCTGGCTGCTCTACCTGCTGAGGCCACCGGCCTCTGAGCTCCTCAGAATGCAGCAGCTCGACTGGTCTTCAGCCTCCCGAGGTTCACCCACACCACTCTGCTCCTCCACCCACACCACTCTGCTCCTCCACCCACACCACTCCACTCCTCCACCCACACCACTCTGCTCCTCCACCCACACCACTCTGCTCCTCCACCCACACCACTCCACTCCTCCACCCACACCACTCTGCTCCTCCACCCACACCACTCCGCTCCTCCTCTCTCTCCATGGTTACCGGTGGAGCAGCATCCTCTTCAGAACATTGGTTCTTGGTACCGTGCTCTGAGCGGATCGGGCCCGTCTACATCCTGGATGTGGTCACACCGTACACCCCGGCACGTTCGCTCCGCTCGGCAACAGCCAACCGACTTGTGACTCCGTCACCTCCATCTCATCACTACATCAGACTGTCTGCTGTCCTGGCTCCTGATTGGTGGAGCCAGCTCCCCACTGACACCAGGACAGCAGGAAGTCTCTACATCTTCACCGGAAACTGAAAACGCACCTTTAGACTATATCTGGATTAAACACAGATTATCACTTTAGTAGCACTTGAATGGCTCTTATTGTGGTACTTTAGTAGTTTGACTATGATGAGGGAATGTTACTTTCTGTATTCTTGTTGTTCTTAGTTTGTCCTCTAGGTTGAAATGCACTTATTGTGAGTCTCTTTGGATAAAAGCGTCTGCTAAATGACATGTGATGTGATGTAATATCCCAAAACTCACCAAATTTGGCAAGCGTGTCAGGATTGGTGAAAATAGCCAGATGACATAGACCTCTAAAAGCGGCTTTCAAAAATTGCTCTCTAGCGCCACCTAGAAGTTTGGCCGGTGACGCCCCTCACCCACAATGTCCGATTAAGTTAAAAAACAGATGTTCTAGACCTCTAGGACCTGGGCCGTTTCTCAATATGCGTACTTGTGCGTCCTTTCCTCTACTTGTGTCCTCGTGGACTCGTGTCTCCTCATCAGTCTCAGCCCGAGTTCGTGTTCCAATTCAAAGTTGGCTTCTCTCTCGTCACGGTCAAAATGCCGGATGTGACTTGATCCTCCCACTTTCCGGAGGATGCGTCACAGGAGACTTGTGCGTACTCTGGCCAGCAGATATCCCACAATGCATTTCACCAGCAACCGGAAACAATAGCGGAGGAGAAAATAAACAACTGACAGATGACTTTTTATAAATACTGTTGTTGTTGAGTCACGGAATGTCATTTTAGGTTGTTTTGTTTATTCGACTGTAAAAAATAATTTACACTGAATAATTAGAATAAACTCAGGAGCAAGAACAGCTGATGTGGTGACGTCATCAAATAAGCAGCCGGTCCAATCGCAGAAAGACCGTCCTCCCGTTGTCCCGTCCTCCCGTCCTCCGGAGTCTGGGCTCCCGAGACCAGACTCCCGAGACCAGACTCCCATGGCCAGACTCCAGAAGAACACAAGTCTGCAGTCGTGTACATTGAATTGAGAAACGGCCCTGCTCTACAAAAAAGCCTCTCAGGACCCTAAGCTCCGCCTACTTTAATTTTCGGCCATTTTGACTTTTGTGAAAAACACAAAAGTCACCACCAAACCTAAACGATAGGTCCAATATTAACAAACCCATTGGAGATAATGATAAGTGAAGCTATGCCATCTGGTTTCTATCATCTTTTTTCAAAAAAATAATTATGTTAAGCATCTATGGCCCGACGAACATTTTAGGGGCGTTTCCCGTTTTGTAATGCTTATAACTTCAACACTATTGGGGAAAAAAAATAACAGACCGGAAGGATATGTGCAGAATGGCGTCTGGAACATTCGATGCAAATTTCGTGCAATTTGAACTGTAATTGGAGCCACAAATAATCACCAAAGTTGTCCGGTTTTGGCCGTTTTGCCCGTTTTTTTTTAGTGGTTTTGGCCATTTTCAACTTTTTTCAAACGGCCATTAGACCCACAAAACGCTAACGGAATCCGCTCAAAATAGCTTTGTTAGAATCTTAAGACTTGAATATACGCCAATTTTTGTAATTTATTCATCTTAAAAACTATAGCTTAAACTCATCAGATATCTATTACAAAAATCAAGTGTAATGCCAGTCAAGGCCTGAACACATTCACCAATTTTGAGCTGATTCCGTTGTCGTTTTCTGGGAAAACTCGACCGTTGTAAATAAAGTAACCTAAGCTAACCTAACCTAATCCGCCCCTAATTATTGTGAGCGCCTCCGGATGCCTGTAAACCAGTAAGGTCTATAACTGTAAACCAGTAAGGTCTACCGCTCAGCAGGATAAGTGCTCCACCGCATACCCGTCATATCTGGATCGATTCTGAGACGAGATGTCTTTTTTTATCGCTTTTTTTTAATACATTTAATTTACATGACGCTGTCTACACTTCACGTAGGGACACGTGACGCGTGAATATATTCTCGCGGTTAAAGTGCAAGCTAGCGGCTAAACTGGACTTTGTCGAATCCGCCCCAAACTCCTTGCGCTCGTTACTCCTCGCGGTTGAGCGGGCCGGCGACTCGCCGGCGCCCCCGACCGACGGGGGTGAGGACCCGTTCAACGCTGCTAGCAGCTTTAATATTATTATTATTATTTTTAATTTGATTTATTATTGTTATCATGTCTTTTACATTATAAACCACTTTGATGAGCATTTACAGTTCAAAAGTTGACCGTATTAAGTCATCTCTAATCAGCGTTACGTCCTCCAATGAAAACAAGGTAAACACATCACGTGACCTCACAGAGAGCTCTCCATTGGACAGCAGCCGCCACTTTCACATCCGCGGCGCTAACCTTGTCTTTGGTCTGATGACCCACTGAGTCTTTCTTATTGGGCGGTTATACACTGTGTGATGTCATTGGTTGGTTGGTTGAGTGATGTCATTGGTTGATTGAGTGATGTCATTGGTTGGTTGAGTGATGTCATTGGTTGGTTGATTGAGTGATGTCATTGGTTGAGTGATGTCATTGGTTGATTGGTTGAGTGATGTTATTGGTTGGTTGAGTGATGTTATTGGTTGGTTGAGTGAGTGATGTCATTGGTTGGTTGGTTGAGTGATGTCATTGGTTGGTTGATTGAGTGATGTCATTGGTTGAGTGATGTCATTGGTTGATTGGTTGAGTGATGTTATTGGTTGGTTGAGTGATGTTATTGGTTGGTTGAGTGAGTGATGTCATTGGTTGGTTGGTTGAGTGATGTTATTGGTTGGTTGAGTGAGTGATGTCATTGGTTGGGTGGTTGAGTGATGTCATTGGTTGGTTGGTTGGTTGAGTGATGTCATTGGTTGGTTGGTTGGTTGAGTGATGTCATCGATGACCGTCCCGTGTTCTAGACGTCGTCTGGTGTCTTTTTTCTGGTTGGCATAAAATCAGTCGGCTATTTTTAGAACCAGTCGCTCATTTTAAGTCGTTCTTGGTTTCTAGCGGTTTCATAACGTTTACCTCTCTTTAAAAGAATATTGTTTTTTCGGCTACACCTGATATGTGAATATGGGAAATTATTCTTATATCTTTCAACACCAATTAAGTCATTTGATAATAAAACCCAGAATAGTCCACCAGGTTGTTATTAGTTGACATCTTGTTTTTATTTTGTGAATATGGGAAATTATGAACATTTGTAACCAAAATCTTTTACTAAACAATGAATACATTTGGTAATACCAAACCCGTCCACCAGGGTGTCGTTTACCTGCTCTACGCTTGTGTTCCTGCTGCTGGCGTTGAGTCCTCAGTAATTGTGCGTCCTGCAGCCGAGGCGTCACCGTGTTCCTGCCGCTGTGTGAAGTCAGACGCTGGCGCCGCGCAACCAGAGCAGTCATTACGTCTGGCGTTGACCCGCGCTCCAGAGGAGGTCGCCTGGAGGTCGCCCGGACACGTCAGACGTGTGGTCGCTGCGTCGGTGTCATATGATGTGTTCTTCATGTTATTGACATATCTGTTCCAGTCGACCGCCATTAAGGCCTCTTGTACCCGCGACCCCACAGAGGTCACGCTCGGCCAATCATATTCTACCTTTAAAAATATGAATATGTGAAATGAAGTATCTTGTCTCTCACATGCATACGCATCCGCGTGAGTCAAACATCGTGTAAGAACATATAACCCCCGGTCCATCACGCGTTCTCTAACGTTAAAGTGTGTTGGAAGGGGGGGGGGTCCCGGTCCCGGTCCTGGTCCCGGTCCTGCAGCCGGACATTGAATGTCCCTTTGTGTTCATAACATCATGAGAAGCTTCTTGTCTCGCCACGCCGCGGCGTGACGCCCTTTGCACGCGGTCAGCACGCCGCGCCTCAACTTCCTGTTCACTGGTTTCACACGGCGTGGCGACGCCCACTCAGAGAGCGTCTTTATACGGGGCTCAGCAGGTACTATGACAGGTTTCTACTGCCAACATCTGAGTTATGAATTACTATTAATAACTGGATTTGCACAGTCATGGAAAACCTGGAATTTTAAAATGGTTATTCCAGGCCTGGAAAAGTTCTGGAAATATGAAATCCCAAAAGTTAAGGAAAGTTGTTCATTGGTCATGAGGATGAACCTGTTCATTGGTCATGAGGATGAACCTGTTCATTGGTCATGTGGATGAACCTGTTCATTGGTCATGTGGATGAACCTGTTCATTGGTCATGTGGATGAACCTGTTCATTGGTCATGTGGATGAACCTGTTCATTGGTCATGTGGATGAACCTGTTCACTGTGATGGTGGTCGTGGTGGTGGTTGTGGTGGTGGTGGTGGTGGTGGTGGTGATCGTGGTGGTGATCGTGGTGGTCGTGATGGTGATCGTGGTGGTGGTGGTGGTGGTCGTGATGGTGGTCGTGGTGGTCGTGGTGGTGGTCGTGGTGATCGTGGTGGTCGTGGTGGTGGTGGTTGTGGTGATCGTGGTGGTCGTGGTGGTGGTGATCGTGGTGGTTGTGGTGGTGGTGGTCGTGATCGTGGTGGTGGTGATCGTGGTGGTGGTTGTGGTGGTGGTGGTTATCGTGGTGGTGGTGATCGTGGTGGTCGTGGTGGTGGTTGTGGTGGTGGTTGTGGTGGTGGTCGTGGTGGTGGTGGTTGTGATGGTGATCGTGGTGGTCGTGATGGTGATCGTGGTGGTCGTGATGGTGATCGTGGTGGTGGTGGTGGTTGTGGTGGTGGTGGTTATCGTGGTGGTCGTGATGGTGATCGTGGTGGTGGTGGTGGTTATCGTGGTGGTGGTGGTGGTGGTGATCGTGGTGGTGGTGGTGGTCGTGGTGGTCGTGGTCGTATCCTCTCCAGCTCACGTTGTTTCCGTCCGTGTGACGCGGTCCAACCTCAAATCTATCCCACTAAATATTTATTCTGCTGACTCATGTTGCGTGATGGTGGATGTATTGATTCCCTTGTGGTCACTCTGAGTAATTCACCAGGAAGCTGTGGAATGTGATTGAAGTTATGTCATTTTATTAAAGCTTTATGTAACCAGGTGAGTCTCATTGAGATTAAACATGTCTGTTTCAAGCAGCATAAAAAACACAAAGTTACAGATAAAAACATGAAAACACGGTTAAAAACAAATAATCACAAACTTACAAACAAAAACGCAAGAAACACAGTTATTAATAAAAAACACAAAAAGAACCAGACCAGCTAAATGGACCTGAAGCGACCTACCGGTTTAATGCGCGCTGCGCGTGAAGCTCCGCCTCCTCCTGAAGCAGGAAGTGACCGCGGCTCGCTGGACACGAAGAGGCCTCCCTCTTCTTCTCCTCGTGTCTAGTCGCCCTGCAGCTCGACTGACGGGCATCCGACCAGCGCCTCCCCCGGTGGTCAAGGGGAGAACAGCGGGCACGTGTGCCGCTAACAGCATGTTATTTAGAGTAATTAGCTCTGCCAGTGTGTTGGACAAACTCCCAATTATTACTCCCATGGGGTAGGTTAGACCCCCCCCCCCATATACATACACACACACACACACACACACACACACACACACACACACACACTGTCTTTTGGCAAACTCAGAATCAGAATCTTTTATTGACATGTTATGTTTTCACATGCAAGGATCATTTGTCACGGTGACAATAGATAATAGACGATAACAACAATCACCACGGGCCGAGGATTAAGAATATAAACATGTCTCATTCCAGATTAGATTATCCGTGAAGCGCATCCTGAGGTGGGGGGGCTCCTCCCTGGACTTGCCTGCCCCCCCCCCCCCCCCCCCCCCCCCGGCTCCTCTTGGCAGCGCCGCTGGCAGCGTCCGTGTTGATGTGCCTACCGAGCCGCTGCCAGCGCTTAGCGGGCGACGCTAACGACGCTAGCGCTGCCAAGGCGGGAGCCGGGGACAGATGCTACCTGTCCTCGGCTACCCGGCAACGGAGCGGTCCCCGGCAACGGAGCGGTCCCCGGCAACGGAGCGGTCGGCGCTTAGAGAGCGACTTCACTGCAGCGTGGAGGCTGTCATTTTAAAAGTGTTTTTTCCAGGCCTGGAGAAGTCCTGAAAAAATCCTCAACATTTAAAAAATTGACAATGTTGTTATATAAATTTATTCATGTGTTAATTTACACTGAATTTTAAATAATAAAATTCTTTTTAAAAGAACGGCGCTCTAAATATAAGCCGCCATACGCTCTTTCATACTCGCACATTTTTCCGAGCTGCAAGTGAACGCACCGTAACGGAAAAGATGTGCATGTTTATTCTTTTAATGAAAACTATTGTCTCTTCATTATTTGGTTGTTTACTGTTTGCTTTGTAATTCTCTTTGTTAGTTACACACAAAATGTTTTCACTTTCATTTATGCACCGAGATTTCATTTAGAAAGAAAGAACCCTGGTTTGAAAGGTTCTTTGAGGAACCAGAAATGGTGCCTTGAAGAACCATTAAAAGGTTCTTTGAAGAAGTCTTTAAGGAATTGGTTCCTTAGAGAACCCTGGTTTAAAAGGTTCTTTGAGGAACCAGAAATGTCTTCTCTGGCGTCACTCTGAAGAACCATATTTGGTTCCATGTGGCCCCTCATGGTTCTGTGTGAGGTCCATCTCCAGGTCCCCCCCCCGTGATGTTTCCTCTTGGCTTCTCGCCCTCCTCCCGTTTTCCTTCGTTTTCTAAGAGCAGTTCTTCCGCGCGGCGGCACAACTTTGAGAAAAGGTTGAACGGTGACATTCTGCAGAGATGTCATAGTTGCTCCCTGGCCTCGGCTTCGCGGTTGTTTTTCCTTCCTGCCGTCTGATTGGATCCCGGCTGCGCGAGGAGATCACGGCGAGACGGGAGGCCACCGGAGCACGAACAGATGCCACGGCGGTGGCGAGGAGGGTGTTGATTGGTCATTAGAGGGGCCACCCTCCTTCTCTCACACCCGTTACCTCACAATGCCCCCCCCCCTCGGGTCGCCCCGGGCCCGACGCTTTCCATTGGCTCGTTCTGCAGGACCCGGTCTCGTCCCGGGTCTTTGTTGTCTTCTGGTGCTCTGAGGAAGTCTCAACTTCCCCGCTATGGTAATGAGTCTGAGAAGCCCCTCCCACTTTACACCCGCGTCTATAGAGACCCGTCTGACCCTCAATCTAACCTGTGTGTGTGTGTGTGTGTGTGTGTGTGTGTGTGTGT
Organism: Liparis tanakae; assembly: GCA_036178185.1. Classification (NCBI taxonomy): domain Eukaryota; kingdom Metazoa; phylum Chordata; class Actinopteri; order Perciformes; family Liparidae; genus Liparis; species Liparis tanakae. Next base: position 172,116 of record CM070102.1, read on the forward strand.
GTGTCATTCTCTTTAAGGACATGTGATGGTCATGTGCTGCAGTACATTACACAGTACAAATAATACGACACGTTGAGCCTCTGGTACTATATGCTTCACTTCCAACCTGGCAACCCGGTGCCCCCCTCAGACAGGTGAGTCTGTGGGGGGGGGGGGGGGGGGGGGCTCCTCACAGGTACAAAGGCTGCTTGATGACTCTTGTGGTGTTTTGACCGAAACATGTTACAAACATCACATGAAGAGCCCAAGGACAGATCAGCGTGTGGGGGAGGGGCATGAGGACCCTTTAATATATATGCAAGATGACAACTTCTGTCTTTGACTTTACATTTGTCTTTTAAAATAAAATAAAAATGTGTTTTAATGGCACTCGACATTTAAATGA
>CM070102.1:175000-187500 GCA_036178185.1 Liparis tanakae
TCGCCGGTGGCGCTCTTCTTCTCGGCGGAGGAGCTGCCGCTCGCCGTCTGGGATCTGGCCTCTCTTAACAAACCGCCCCCCCGCTCACCCGCCACGCATTCAGGGGTCCGGGGGAGAGTGGGTTTTTACGCCTTTCAGAACACGGCGCCCACGAGGCCCGGGGCGCCGCGTGGTTACTCACGCGGCGTGGAAGATTACGGCTTTCATCCCACCGGTATTCAGCTGGAGGTGGGGCTTCCTACTGAGCCTTGGAGCCAGAGCCGCGGTGCGTTCAGGGCCCTGTTCCGCGGTGCGTTCAGCGCCCGGTTTTGCGGTGCGTTCAGGGCCCTGTTCCGCGGTGCGTTCAGCGCCCGGTTTTGCGGTGCGTTCAGGGCCTGGTTCGGCGGTGCGCTCAGGGCCCTGTTCCGCGGTGCGTTCAGGGCCCCGTTCCGCGGTCCGTTCAGGGCCCCGTTCAGTGCCCGGTTCGGCGGTGCGTTCAGGGCCCTGTTCCGCGGTGCCTTCAGCGCCCGGTTCGGCGGTGCGTTCAGGGTCGACAGGAGGAGGTGGAGGAGGAGTAAGAGGAGGAGAAGGAGCACTATGTGACTATGGGTCAGTGGGTAGCAGGCCCGTCTTTCAATCAGGGGGTTGGAGGTTCGATCCCCGCCCTAGTCGATGGAAGGTGGAGGTCGTGACCCCGCAGGACGAGGTGTTCACCTGATGACCTCCTGAACGCCCTCAGTGACCAGGAGGGCTGTCACTTCACTGGCTATTACTCTTTCCTTTATTTTGATTAATTAATCAGGAAGTCATCAACAAAGTGAGAAATACACAACAACAACAACAACAACACGTTTATCTTAAAATGTCTTTAATCTGATCAGCAGCCTCCAGTTTTTTAATGGATGATGTTCATTTACCTTTTAATCCCGGTTCCCTTCATCCTGACCCCCTCGTTAACGGACCAATCACAATCCACCCTGGTGGTCCGTGTTGCTAGGCGGAGGAACACCGAGTGTTAGCGTTATCGTGTTCGTTAGCCGGTGAACTGAAACGAGACTTTAAACAAGACGCTTTGCTCCAATAACACAAACATCCACAGGATTAGCATCCAGCAACCTCCGGGACACGGTGTCTCAGAGAGAGGGAGGGAGGGAGGGAGAGAGAGGTCTCTCTCCCTCCCTCCCTCTCTCCCTCTCTCTGTCTGTCTGTCTCTCTCTCTCTCTCTCTCTCTCATTCATATGTATGTCTCTCCGTGAGACGGTGTGTTTCTCACCCTCTGATTAATGCTGTCTGTCATTTACCTCCAGATCCTACGCTGCTGTGGAGCTTCCCCCAGGAGCCCCGAGACCAGGTTGGAACACACTCTCTCTCTCTCTCTCTCCCCCTCTCTCTCTCTCCCCCTCTCTCTCTCTCTCTCCCCCTCTCTCTCTCTCCCTCTCTCTCTCTCTCTCTCATATATATGTATATATACATAAATATGTATATATACATATATGTAAATATGTTTATATATTTATATATATATATATATACATAAATATATATATATATATATAAATATGTATATACTTATATATAATATGTGTATATATGTATATATATACATATATGTAAATATGTTTATATATGTATATATATATACATAAATATGTATATACATATATATAAATATGTGTATATATGTATATATATATACAGGACTGTCTCAGAAAATTAGAATATTGTGATGCTGTACGGTGCTCATCTAACTTATCTGATGACTCGTAGTTAGTTAACACAGTATTGATCCACAGAGGGTTCACTGCCTTGCTCAAGGGCACTTTGACGTGCAGCTCTGGAGAGAGCGGGGATGGATATACACAGGACTGTCTCAGAAAATTAGGATATTGTGATAAAGTTCTTTATTTTCTGTAATGCAATTAAAAAAACTAAAATGTCATGCATTCTGGATTCATTACAAATCAACTGAAATATTGCAAGCCTTTTATTCTTTTAATATGGCTGATTATGGCTTACAGCTTAAGAAAAGTCAAATATCCTATCTCTAAATATTAGAATATTTCCTCAGACCAAGTAAAAAAAAAGATTTATAACAGCAAAACTAAATCAGACATTGTAAAATGTCCATTAATGCACTCAGGACTTGTTGGGAATCCTTTAGCACGGATGACTGCATCAACGCGGCGTGGCATGGAGGCAATCGGCCTGTGGCATTGCTGAGGTGTTATGGATGCCCAGGAGGCTTCACTAGGGCCTTTAGCTCATCTGCATTGTTGGTCTGGTGTCTCTCAGCTTCCTCTTCACAACACCCCACACATTCTCTCTGGGGTTCAGGCCAATGGAGGCCAGTAATGCCATGGTCAGAAACCAGTTACTGCTGGTTCTGGCACTGGGCAGGTGCCAGATCATGCTGGGAAATTAAATGCTCATCTCCATGGAGCTTTTCAGCAGACTCTAAAGTCTCTTGGTCCACAGCTGCATTGACTCTGGACTGGATGAAACCCAGTGGACCAACACCAGCAGCTGGCATGGCTCCCCAAACCATCACTGACTGGGAGCTTCACACTGGATTTCATCCACTGGGATGTTGCTCCTCTCCAGCCTTTCTCCAGACTCTGGGCCTTGACTTCCAGATGAAACTCAACACTTGCTTTGGTCTGGAAAGAGGACTTTGGACCACTCTGAACTGTCCGCTGCTTCTTTCCAGTTAATGAGACATTCAAGTGATGAGTTGAATACCCTACTAGAATACTTACATGATATATCATGATATTCTAATATTTCGAGATACACTATTTGAGCTGTAAGCCATAATCAGCAATATTAAAAGAATAAAAGGCTTGCAACATTTCAGTTGATTTGTAATGAATCCAGAATGCATGACATTTTAGTTTTTTAAATTACATTACAGAAAATAAAGAACTTTATCACAATATTCACATTTTCTGAGACAGTCCTGTGTGTATCCATCCAGGAGCAAAGTGAAGAGGAGCAGAGTGAGTGCTGGTTGAGCGTGAATAGCAGAAGGGGAATAGCAGAAGGGGAATAGCAGAAGGGGAATAGCAGAAGGGGAATAGCAGAAGGGGAATAGCAGAAGGGGAATAGCAGAAGGGGAATAGCAGAAGGGGAATAGCAGGCTGTGGGCCTCAGCAGCCGGTGGCTGTAAACGTCTCTCCTGCCTCTCTGATCCTCTTTGAGGAGTAAACGGCTCGTGGAAAGATGCTCCAGGCGATGTCTGCCTACCCCACAAGAACCAGAGTGTGCACTCAAAGCAGGAGGAAGAGGAGGAGGAGGAGGAGGAGGAGGAGGAGGAGGAGGAGGAGGAAGAAGAAGAGGAAGAGTGAGGGAACGAGAGGGCAAGCGAGACGTTAAAGAGGCGCAGGAAGTGGAAGTGACGGAGTAAAAAGAGCAGCAGAGTAAACGCAGAGTATCTGCCTCGCCCCTCGTCTTCATCGCTGTGTGTGTGTGTGTGTGTGTGTGTGTGTGTGTGTGTGTGTGTGTGTGTGTGTGTGTGTGTGTGTGTGTGTGTGTGTGTGTGTGTGTGTGTGTGTGTGTGTGTGTGTGTGTGTGTGTGTGTGTGTGTGTGTGTGTGTGTGAGTGTGAGTGTGATCGGCCCTTTCCCCCGGATACATAAAGGCTGTATGCACGGGCCTCATTACCAGGATTAGGGCTTTGTGGGGCTGAGGGCGTCCGTCCTCTGTAGCCACAGTCTCTCTCTCTCTCTCTCTCCCTCCCCCTCCCCTCCCCTCCCTCCTCCCTCCCCTCCCTCCCTCCCCTCCCTCCCTCCCTCCCTCCTCCCTCCCTCCCCTCCTCCCTCCCTCCCCCTCCCTCCCTCCCTCTCCCCCCCCTCCCCCTCTCTCGGCATATGGCGGCAGCCGCCAGGCCTCCAGCTCGGGGCTCAGAGCGAGGCCTCCCTTTGTTCGCTCCGTTATTGTTGCTCGGCGTAATGACATTTGTAGGCCGTAGGATCGGGTGGAGGGGTGAGGCTACCCCAGGGGAGAGGGGGAGAAAGAGGGAGGGAGGGAGGCAAAGACAGACAGGAGTGTGGATTATGGAAATATGAATTGATTTTGTTCTGTTCCGTGGTAGAATAGAAAGCTCAAAGGAGAACAGACTGCAGGCCGGCTGAACGCCGGGGTGGAGCTGGGGAAAGGTGGAGCGAGAGGCGCTCGCTCCACCTTCTCTTTGCTCTCTTTTTTTCTCTCTCTCTCCCTCCCACCCCCTGTTCCTCCTTCAGACCCTGAGAGTCTCGATGCCCTGCTCATCCACAGATGCCACTTGGATAGAGAGGGAGAGGGAGAGAGAGAGAGATTGATTGTCAAGGTGTCTTTATTTTTCATTCAGGCTTCATTTACATTGTTCATCCAAAAATTCCAAAACTAAATCATGCAAATACAAACAAAAACAAGAAAACAAGTCATATGTTCAGAAACAGAGTCTCTGGGCAGCTCAGGAGCTCCATCAGCAGCGTCAGCTGCTCCAGGGAGACGCCCAGCTCTCTCCTCGGGGTCCGGCTGAGGAGGGTCTCCAAGCAGCTCGTCATCGCTCTCTCTTGAAGATGGCGCCGCAGAAGCTTACGGCCCGCCGTCTCACTTCAACTGGGTCAGTCGTCATCTCACCGTCGGGGAGGCGGAGAGAGACCATTTGATTGGTCCGAGAGACGGACCTCTCCAGACTGGAGCAGTAGGAGCCTCCATGTCCCCAACACTGGAGAACCCGACCACAGCCCCCCCAGACCGCCCTCGTAAAGATGAGACTGGTTGTTCTTTGTTCCTGGTGAAACCGACGCCCAACAGAAACAACCCTCACCTTGTGCACAGAAACATGAAAAGGAAACGTGAAGAAGACAGTCAACAGCAAAAGACAAAAACTCAAGTGCAGCACATCCATGACAGTTTCACTTAGTCTTTCTCTTTTTGGAGCCTTTCTTCTCCTCTCCAGCTGCTTCCTGATAGCACTCATGTATTTCTTAAGACGGTAGCGCTTTCTCTCGTCTAACGTCTCCACACCAACCTTCTTCTGTATTTTTAAAACACTTTCCATGAATTTACTTGCATCTGGAAAATGCTCTAGAATATCTACAGATTGCCCAAAGTTCTCATCTAGGAATCTATTGATGTCCTCCAGCTTGTAGAGATCTCCATCGTAAGCCTGGGACCCAGTGGCAGAGTCAGAGTCAGAGTCAGACTCCTCCTCCATCTCCTCCTCCACCACACAGGCCTCTCCTCCTCCTCCTCCACCACACAGGCATCTCCTCCTCCTCCTCCACCACACAGGCATCTCCTCCATCTCCACCACACAAGCCTCTCCTCTCTCCTCCTCCACCACCACACAAGCCTCTCCCCTCTCCTCCTCCTCCACCACACAGGCCTCTCCTCCTCCTCCACCACACAGGCCTCTCCTCTCTCCTCCTCCACCCCACTGGCCTCTCCTCTCTCCTCCTCCTCCACAACACAGGCCTCTCCTCTCTCCTCCTCCACCACCACACAAGCCTCTCCCCTCTCCTCCTCCTCCACCACACAGGCCTCTCCTCTCTCCTCCTCCTCCACCACACAGGCTTCTCCTCTCTCCTCCTCCTCCACCACACAAGCCTCTCCTCTCTCCTCCTCCTCCTCCTCCTCCTCCTCCACCACCACACAGGCCTCTCCTCTCCTCCTCCACCACACAGGCCTCTCCTCTCTCCTCCTCCTCCTCCTCCTCCACCACACAGGCTTCTCCTCCTCCTCCACCACACAGGCCTCTCCTCTCTCCTCCTCCACCACCTCCAGCCCACAGGCCTCTCCTCTCTCCTCCTCCTCCACCACACAGGCCTCTCCTCTCTCCTCCTCCTCCTCCACCACCACACAGGCCTCTCCTCTCTCCTCCTCCTCCTCCTCCACCACCACACAGGCCTCTCCTCTCTCTCCTCCTCCACCACCACACAGGCCTCTCCTCCTCCTCCACCACACAGGCCTCTCCTCTCTCCTCCACCTCCACCCCACAGGCCTCTCCTCTCCTCCTCCACCACACAAGCCTCTCCTCTCTCCTCCTCCTCCTCCTCCACCACCACACAGGCCTCTCCTCTCCTCCTCCTCCTCCTCCTCCACCACCACACAGGCCTCTCCTCTCTCTCCTCCTCCACCACACAGGCCTCTCCTCTCTCCTCCTCCTCCTCCTCCACCACCACACAGGCCTCTCCTCTCTCTCCTCCTCCACCACCACACAGGCCTCTCTCCTCCTCTCTCCTCCTCCTCCACCACCACAGGCCTCTCCTCTCTCTCCTCCTCCACCACCACACAGGCCTCCTCCTCCTCCTCCACCACACAGGCCTCTCCTCTCTCTCCTCCTCCACCACCACCCCACAGGCCTCTCCTCCTCCTCCACCACACAGGCCTCTCCTCTCTCCTCCTCCTCCACCTCCACCCCACAGGCCTCTCCTCTCCTCCTCCACCACACAAGCCTCTCCTCTCTCTCCTCCTCCACCACACAGGCCTCTCCTCCTCCACCACCACACAGGCCTCTCCTCTCTCCTCCACCCCACAGGCCTCTCCTCTCTCCTCCTCCTCCTCCTCCTCCACCACCACACAGGCCTCTCCTCTCTCTCCTCCTCCTCCACCACACAGGCCTCTCCTCTCCTCCTCCACCACACAGGCCTCTCCTCTCTCCTCCCCCTCCACCTCCTCCCTCTCCTCCTCCACCACACAGCCTCTCTCCTCCTCCTCCTCCTCCTCCTCCACCACCCACACAGGCCTCTCCTCTCTCCTCCTCCTCCACCACACAGGCCTCCTCTCTCTCCTCCTCTCTGCTGCACTTTGGCCTCTGCACTCTCCTCTCTCTCCTCTCAGTGCTACCTTCCCTTTATTTCCTTTTGGTCCCTTTTCCTTCATCCTTTCCTTTGCTCGTGTCAGTGCTTCCTCCACCTTTTTCCCTCCTGTTTCTCCACTTTCCTTCCTCACTTCCTCTGCTCCTGTCAGTAGTTATTCTCCCTGTTTTCTCTCCCCTGTTGTATTCAGAACAACTGAATTCACCTCACTTATACTTTCTCCACCTAAATCTGCCCTCTGTTCGGCGGTGTGACTGTCACACTGCCCCTCCTCAGCCGCAGCCGGCGTCACCCCGTCGCTACTCAGCGGAGCCGGGGCGGCCCTGCACACCGGGCCGGCGGCCCCGCCCACCGGGGCCTCGCCGCTGCTCCGCAGACCCCAGGCACCGCCTCGCCTCTCCCGGTGGGCCCCGGCAGGTTGCCCTCCGGCCGCTCTTCGGACAACCGTTGTGTGCCCCTCCCCGCACCTAAAGCACTTCATGCTCCGCGTGCTAGCATATAGCATGTATCACCGGGCCCCGTGCTTCACTCGGAAGGAGATCTCCAGCGTCTGAGACGGGCAATCAAGGAACATCAACACCTGCCTGCGGAATGATTTCACGTGCTTCAGTTTAGTGTGTCTGCACCCCAGGCCGATCGTTGTGAGGCCGCTCGCAAGCTTCCCGATGTCCTGCAGCTCGGGCTCCAACAGGAGTCGAGTATAAGCGGTGTACGCCGGACACCGTGACCAGGCGGTCGGCACCGTCAGCGGGGACACCTGCAGGTATGCGTTCACCGTGATGCCGCTCGACACCAGCGCGGACACGAAGCGCTCCTCGGTGAAGAACACCAGCAGCCCTCGGTTCAACCTGGAGGCGTCGGAGATGTTCTTGTGTGTGGGAAAAAAACAAACAAAAAGACAACACACACACACACACCACATACACACACACACACACACCACATACACACACCACACACACACACACAATAGCGGTTCTGCCAGTTGGTTGTAACTAACGTTTGGTGTGTAGAACAGAGGATATTTAAGCAATAAGGGACGAGAGGCAGTACTTTGACGTCAATAAAGTACGTGTTCAAGGGTGTTGTTAGGTAGTACTTTATTGACGTCAGAGTACTGCCTCGAGTCCCTTATTGCTTTTATAATACGGTCACCAGCGACATTATAAATAGTAAGTAAACAGTAAGCTGTCTTTCAGCACAAAATAGTTGTTGCCAACCAAAGTTATGCATCGCATTTCAGTAGCCGAGAGAAAGTAGTCCTCTCCGTGTGGCTAACGGACAAACAGCATAGTTTACATTCGTTAGCCTAGCTAAAGGAGGGGAGATAGTAGCTAGTTCTCACAACATCTCATTAATTCAAATTGCTCATTTGATGAAAGCTGCCTTTAAAATAACAACAATGACAATGGGACACTTTCAATAAAATAATATTTATTAAATGTTTGGTAGGCACTGGGTCTATGTTAGCTCTACATGCTGTTTACTAAACTATAGTGACGAGGACTTGGGACTCGACAGACCAACACTCGGCTGTGTTGAGGCTTATCAGGGCTCTCACGTCTCACGCATCGAGCGTGAGACTCACGCGTTTCGGTCTTAACTCATATTTCTCATGCTTAAAAAAACTCTGGTCTATGTAACGTTTGAATGTGCCGCAGCGCCAACATGAGCCGCTCTGTGTGGAGGAGTCACGCTCAGACCCCCGTCTCAACGCTCGCCGTGGGTCACTTTCACTGCGGTCAAGCCAGCCTCCACTTCGAAAAACAGTCAAGCCAGCCCGCACAATATTTTTCAGTACACGTGTATACCAGGCATTACGGTACAAGTGTTTGAAAACTGTCTTCAAAATAAGAGCAAACTTCCGGTGAACGTGATATGACAAAACACGCCTTTAAATACATTTATAGTTATAGATTAAACTAAATGAAGAGATGAAAAATCATGAATTGCATGAATGATGAATACAATACATAAAAGAAGGGCATTATTATGATATTGGACGTTCTGATTCAGAATTTCAAAATAAAAGATATAGAAAATCACATTCATGCGCAAATGTGTGTCTAATTTCAGATTAGATTTAGAACAAAATGGTGCGTGGTCATAACATATTTTCACTTCTGATTCATGGTAGAGTACCTCAAGGTGTCACCCAGAGATAATAAAGATATTCTGATGTTTGATTTTTTTAAATGAAAGTACTTATAATATTAATATATTATGCCAATATTTGAAATTTATTGAAAGCAGATCCTTACATTTCTTGAAAAAAACGACACTTCAGACTTGTTAGTGGTGACCTGCTAGCTCCATGATTATTTTCATGAGATGTTACTGTATCACATTTTAGAATTTTCTCAAAATCTTAAGACGAGAGGCCCCCCCCCCCCCCTGAAGATGAGAGGGCGCCATGCGGCGGTGACGAGCTGCTGCATCACTTTGCCTCTTGATGCTGTGCAGTTCTGTGAAGCGGCAGCAGAGACATGAGAGGGATGGAGATGCATCCTCCTGGTGTGTGTGTGTGGAGGTACAGGCCTACGTGTGTGTGTGTGTGTGTGTGTGTGTGATGTCTTAGTGTGTCACAGGGTCTCGTCTTTCCACTTCACTGCACCCTGACAGCAGTGTCAAACAAGGCGTCATATGATCTGTGTTTGTCTTTAGAGAGTGTGTGTGTGTGTGTGTGTGTGTGTGTGTGGGTTGATGGTGTTGTTATTCCTCCTCCTGACCCCTCCCCCCGGCCCCCCCGGGTGTTTCGGGGTCCTGCCTGTTGGACGTCTCGCCCCACTGAGCCTTTTGGCTCGGGCGCTGAGCCGGACGCCTAAGTAGAGCCTTTCTGTTGCTCATGGGTCCTGATTGTGATGACCTCTGGGCCAGCTTCCAGGGAGGAGAGGAGAATAGGAGAGGAGGAGGAGGAGAGGAGAGAGAGGAGGAGGAGGAGGAGAGGAGGAGGAGGAGGAGGAGAGGAGGAGGAGAGGAGAGAGAGGAGAGGAGGAGGAGAGGAGAGGAGGAGGAGAGGAGAGAGAGGATCTGTAGCCCTCTCCTCCTGGCACTTCATTAATGAAGCCCATGATTGTATGTTTGGGGCATTTGCAACACTCTTGGCCAACACTACGTGTGTGTGTGTGTGTGTGTGTGTGTGTGTGTGTGTGTGTGTTTGAGAGTGAGACGTCTCCCCCTCTCATAATGTCTTCGCGGTGCATCTGGGCGACGCCCCCCTCTCTCTCCTCTCTCGGCCCATCTGTGATTTGCAGAGCGGCCGTCAGCGCACCGCGCTCTGTTGTTGTTGTTGATGATGTTGTTGTTGTTGTTGATGATGTTGTTGATGCCCGGTATCCCCCCCTCTAAACGTAAATACACCCACTGTGGGGCAAGAGCTTAAGGGTCCTCATGCCCCTCCCCCACACGCTGATCTGTCCTTGGGCTCTTCATGTGATGTTTGTAACATGTTTCGGTCAAAACACCACAAGAGTCATCAAGCAGCCTTTGTACCTGTGAGGAGCCCCCCCCCCCCCCCCCCCCCCCCACAGACTCACCTGTCTGAGGGGGGCACCGGGTTGCCAGGTTGGAAGTGAAGCATATAGTACCAGAGGTCACCGTGTGTCCGTGTTACGTCACGATGAGAGCCTGGAGACGGACCGTTAGCGTTGGCGTTAGCCACGTTGGGTCAAACCATCCTGATATGAGGGGGGGGACTCTGGGTTTTTAGGATCATTAAATTAAATTGCCTACTTAATATACCATTCAGTTTATGAACTTACACTTGTGTTTTATTGAATATTTATTAAATAACTATTTTTAAAGGATTTTTTTTATGGATGCTAATTTTATATAGATTAAAAAAAAATCTCACGTCCCCCTCAGGGGTACGCGGACCCCCATTTGAGAACCACTGGACTAGACCGTCAGAGCTCGGCCATCTGGTCACCTGACCCCCTGACCCCCTGACGTCTGGTCGCCATGACGACCCTCACGTCTGATCACCTGACCCCCTGACGTCTGGTCACCATGACGACCCTGACGTCTGGTCACATGACCCCCTGACGTCTGGTCACCTGACCCCCTGACGTCTGATCACCTGACCCCCTGACGTCTGGTCACCATGACGACCCTGACGTCTGGTCACATGACCCCCTGACGTCTGGTCACCTGACCCCCTGACGTCTGATCACCTGACCCCCTGACGTCTGGTCACCTGACCCCCTGACGTCTGATCACCTGACCCCCTGACGTCTGGTCACCTGACCCCCTGACGTCTGGTCACCTGACCCCCTGACTTCTAGTCACCTGACCCCCTGACGTCTGGTCACCTGACCGCCCTGACGTCTGGTCACCTGACCCCCTGACGTCTGGTCACCTGACCCCCTGACGTCTGGTCACCTGACCCCCTGACGTCTGATCACCTGACCCCTGACTTCTGATCACATGACCCCCTGACTTCTAGTCACATGACCCCCTGACGTCTGGTCACCATGACGACCCTGACGTCTGGTCACATGACCCCTGACGTCTGGTCACCTGACCCCTGACGTCTGGTCACATGACCCCCTGACGTCTGGTCACCTGACCCCTGACGTCTGGTCACATGACCCCCTGACGTCTGGTCACCTGACCCCCTGACGTCTGATCACCTGACCCCCTGACGTCTGGTCACCTGACCCCCTGACGTCTGGTCACCTGACCCCCTGACTTCTAGTCACCTGACCCCCTGACGTCTGGTCACCTGACCGCCCTGACTTCTAGTCACCTGACCCCCTGACGTCTGGTCACCTGACCGCCCTGACGTCTGGTCACCTGACCCCCTGACGTCTGATCACATGACCCCCTGACTTCTGATCACATGACCCCCTGACTTCTAGTCACATGACCCCCTGACGTCTGGTCGCCATGACGACCCTCACGTCTGGTCACATGACCCCTGACGTCTGGTCACATGACCCCTGACGTCTGGTCACATGACCCCCCTGGTTGACTGGTTGATTGGTTGACTGGTTGATTGGTTGACTGGTTGATTGGTTGACTGGTTGACTGGTTGACTGGTTGACTGGTTGACTGGTTGATTGGTTGACTGGTTGATTGGTTGACTGGTTGACTGGTTGACTGGTTGATTGGTTTATTGGTTGATTGGTTGACTGGTTGACTGGTTGACTGGTTGACTGGTTGATTGGTTTATTGGTTGATTGGTTGACTGGTTGACTGGTTGATTGGTTGACTGGTTGACTGGTTGACTGGTTGATTGGTTGATTGGTTTATTGGTTGATTGGTTGATTGGTTGACTGGTTGACTGGTTGATTGGTTGACTGGTTGACTGGTTGACTGGTTGACTGGTTGACTGGTTGATTGGTTTGACCATATGACGTCGTCCTCGTTAACCTACGGGGCTCTGGGGTTCCACCGGGTCCCCCAGGGAGGAGGCCTCCTGCATGGGGGAGGGGCCGGGCTGCTCCTGGTAGTACTTCTGGTATTACATATGGTATTTTAGTACTTCTGGTATTTTGTATTTTTTTTTATAAATAAACATTAATTCTGGTCATTTACAGAGCTTATAACTCACCACAATGACCTATTATAATATAGTAATAATATTATAATAATATAATAATATGATAATATATTAACATAGTAATATAATAATATAATTTAATATTTTGGGTTGAGGACTTATATTTTAGTTTAAGAATAAAAAACAGATGGCAGCAGCTCCGAGTTGCAGAGCGTC
>CM070102.1:197500-202500 GCA_036178185.1 Liparis tanakae
CCCCGGCGTAACCGCCCCAATCTTAACCCGCCCGAGCTTAACCCGCCCCAAGCGTAACCCGCCCCAAGTGTAACCCGCCCGAGCTTAATCCGCCCCGGCGTAACCCGCCCGGCGTAACCCGCCCGAGCTTAATCCGCCCCCAAGCGTAACCCGCCCCGGCGTAACCGCCCCAATCTTAACCCGCCCGATCTTAACCCCACCCCAAGCGTAACCCGCCCCAATCTTAACCCCGCCCCAATCTTAACCCGCCCCAAGCAACCCCGCCCCGATCTTAACCCCACCCCAAGCGTAACCCGCCCCCAAGCAACCCGCCCCGATCTTAACCCCACCCCCGCGTAACCCGCCCTGAGCTTAACCCGCCCGAGCTTAACCCACCCCCAAGCGTAACCCCACCCCAAGCGTAACCCGCCGAGCTTAATCCGCCCCAGCGTAACCCGCCCGATCTTAACCCGCCCCAATATTAACCCGCCCGAGCTTAACCCGCCCCAAGCAACCCCACCCCAAGCAACCCGCCCCAAGCTTAACCCCACCCCCAAGCTTAACCCCACCCCCAAGCTTAACCCCGCCCCCAAGGACGCAAAGGCCGGATGAAACATCTGCAGAGACCCACCGAGGCTCCAGAAGAACCAGAACCGCCATGCAGAGGTCATCATAGAGGTCATCATAGAGGTCATCATAGAGGTCATCATGTTATAACACTAAAACTACAGTGATTATGAAACTATACACAACTCTCTCCTCCTCTCCTCTCCTCTCTCCTCCTCTCCTCTCTCCTCTCTCCTCCTCTCCTCTCTCCTCTCTCCTCCTCTCCTCTCTCCTCTCTCTCCTCTCCTCTCTTCTCCTCTCCTCCTCCCTCCTCTCCTCTCTCCTCCTCTCCTCTCTCCTCTATCCTCCTCTCCTCTCCTCTCCTCTCTCCTCCTCTCCCCTCCTCTCCTCTCTCCTCTCCTCCTCTCTCCTCCTCTCCTCTCTCCTCTCTCTCCTCTCCTCTCTCCTCTCTCCTCCTCTCCTCTCCTCTCTCCTCCTCTCCTCTCTCTCCTCCTGTCCTCTCCTCTCTCTCCTCTCTCCTCCTCTCCTCTCTCTCCTCTCTTCTCCTCTCCTCCTGTCCTCTCTTCTCCTCTCCTCTCTCCTCTCCTCTCCTCTCTCCTCCTCTCTCCTCTCCTCTCTCCTCTCCTCTCTCCTCCTCTCCTCTCTCCTCCCTCCTCTCCTCTCCTCTCCTCTCTCCTCTCCTCTCTCCTCTCTCCTCCTCTCTCCTCTCTCTCTCTCTCTCCTCTCCTCTCTCCTCTCCTCTCCTCTCTCTCTCTCTCTCCTCTCCTCTCTCTCTCTCCTCTCCTCTCTCTCCTCTCTCTCCTCTCCTCTCTCTCCTCTCCTCTCCCCTCCTCTCTCCTCTCTCTCCCTCTCTCCTCTCTCTCTCCTCTCCTCCTCTCTCCTCCTCCCTCTCTCCTCTCCTCTCTCTCTCTCCTCTCTCCTCTCCTCTCCTCCTCTCCTCTCCTCTCTCCTCCTCTCCTCTCTCTCCTCTCTTCTCCTCTCCTCCTGTCCTCTCCTCTCTCCTCTCTCCTCTCTCCTCTCTCTCTCTCTCCTCCTCTCCTCTCTCCTCTCCTCTCCTCTCTTCTCTCCTCTCTCTCCTCCTCTCCTCTCTCTCTCTTCTCCTCTCCTCTCTCCTCCTCTCCTCTCTCCTCTCCTCTCCCCTCTCTCTCCTCTCTCTCTCTCCTCCTCTCTCTCTCTCTCCTCCTCTCCTCTCTCCTCTCTCTCCTCTTTCTCCTCCTCTCCTCTCTCCTCTCTTCTCCTCTCCTCCTCTCCTCTCTCCTCTCCTCTCTCCTCCTCTCTCTCTCTCCTCTCTTCTCTCTCCTCCTCTCCTCTCCTCTCTCCTCCTCTCCTCTCCTCCTCTCCTCTTTCCTCTCTCTCCTCTCTCTCCTCTACTCTCTCCTCTCCTCTCTCTCCTCTCTCTCCTCTCTTCTCTCTCCTCCTCTCCTCTCCTCTCTCCTCTCCTCTTTCCTCTCTCTCCTCTCTCTCCTCTCTCTCCTTTCTCCTCTCTCCTCCTAGTTTAACAAATAACAAACTGGAAAAGGAGCACAAAGACTTTGTCTTTTCTCAGTGTAAAGCAGGGTGTGTGTGTGTGTGTGTGTCTCTGGTCAGCGTGTGAACTAGTGTGTGTGTGTGTGTGTGCGTGCGTGCGTGCGTGTGTGTGTGTGCGCCTCCTCCTGACCTGCTTGTGTGGGCGTCTGGTCTCCGGCTCAGAGGCCGACGGTCTCCGGCTCACGGTCACCGCCCGGCCGCTCTGATTGGTCCGCCCGGCTGACCCGGCTGTGATTGGCCCCTCCGTGGGGTTTAGCGATACGAAGAAGAAGAGGAAAGAATTAGCATTAAATAGATTCCCTTTATTGTTTCTCGGGTTACTTCCAGTCTGCCGAGCAGCCGGTGACCCGCGTCTCCAGTCCGACTTCACCGGCTCACACGCAACAGCGCTTCATCAGCGACGCTGTTGATGAAGACGAGCGCTCTGTCAGCTCTTATTTGGGACTTTTTTATATAATTGTCTTGATTTACTGAAATTGAGAAATACTCGCCGAGCAAATAATAATCCACTTTTAATTGTTTGGCTCCTTTTGCCACTTTAAGTGGAGTTTTGTTTTAAAATATATAGTATAATATATATTTTAATATAATAATATATATATTTATATATATATATATAATAATAATAATATATATATATTTTAATATATATATATTATAATATACATTATAATATATATATATATATATATTATAATATATATTTTAATATATTATAATATATATGATACTATATATAAATATATATTATATTATAATATATATATATTATTATATATATATTTTGGACTACTGCGATGACGATTGTTTACTCGTAATTATACACTTGATGAGTTTATATGTGTTTATTTCACTAAGAAGTCTTTATAATAATAATTATAATAATAATTCATCCAGAGTTCAAACTAAATCAAAAAACTAAATTAATTGACGGAACACCAGGTTTTTATTATTATTATTGATTGCGCATTAATTGGCCGTTAGCTTATGGCCGTTAGCAAATGTTTTTTAACCATGTGTGTTTTAGTAAAGGATCTAAAATCCATTGTTGATCTTGTTCCGGCCTCCTATTGGCTGAATGATGTCATCAATGTGTTGATAATATGAATGATTATCACCAACAGGTCACTAGCCGTACACACATGAGGGCCTCACACTGACGCCTCTACACACTGATCCTCATGTTTCATTGTGATGATGATGATGATGATGATGTTGATGAACATGATGCTCTTCCTCTGTCTCCAGTTACCTGCCGTGGTTTGAGATCTTCTACAAGCTGCTGAACACGCTGGCCGACTACCTCACCAAGCAGCAGGTGAGGAGACCTTCATCATGACCTCTAAAACACACTCGACCTTCATCTGGACCTCACACATACAATGTTACTCATCTGATCCTTCTTCTTCTCCTCCTTCTTCTTCTCCTTCTTCTTCTCCTTCTTCTCCTTCTTCTCCTTCTCCTACTTCTTCGTCTTTGTCTTCTCCTCCTTCTCCTCCTCCTCCTCTTCTCTCCTGCTCGTAGTGTTCTCGTCTCCCGTTGTCAGCGGTAACCATGTTGTTGACATTTCACAGACCAAACGCTGATCTGACGCAAAGTTATTCTGATGATTTACTGGAAAACAAATCGTTAAGAAAGAAACAAAACCACACACACACACACACACACAGACACATACTCATGCACGTACACACACACACACTCACACACAGACACACACACACAGACACACACACGCAAACACACACACACACACTCATACACGTACACACACACACAGACACAAACACACACACGCACACACGCACACACAGACACATACTCATACACGTACACACAGACATACACACGCAAACACACAGACACATACTCATACACACGCTCACACTCATACACGTACACACACACACACGCACACTCAGCAAATACTCTTGTGTATGTGTATATATGTGTGTGGGTTTGTGTGTGTGTATGGGCCTGTGTATATGTGTTTATGTGTTTATATGTGTGTGTGTGAGTGTGTGTGTGTGTGTGTTATCGTGCATGATTTGGTTTGTATTTACTTCCTGTCCGTTCCGGGCGAGACCTTGACAGACGAGGGCTAAATGAACTGTTTCCTCAGGCGGCGCTGACCAAGCGTGAGAGCAGAGCGCCTCGTGACAGGAGGCCCTTCGATCGCACACACACACACACACACACACACACACACACACACACACACACACACCCTTCTCCTCCTCACAGTACACACAGGGTTCATATGATCATTTACAGCCCTGGAAATTCATGGAAATTGTGTTATATTAATTTACACTGAGCTTTAAATAATTAATTAATTGGTAGTGTGGATGAACCTGTTCATCGGTCATGTGGATGAACCTGTTCATTGGTCACCATGGTGATGAACCTGTTCATTGGTCATGTGGATGAACCTGTTCATTGGTCATGTGGATGAACCTGTTCATTGGTCATGAGGATGAACCTGTTCATTGGTCATGTGATGAACCTGTTCATTGGTCATGTGGATGAACCTGTTCATTGGTCATGTGGATGAACCTGTTCATTGGTCATGAGGATGAACCTGTTCATTGGTCATGAGGATGAACCTGTTCATTGGTCACCATGGTGATGAACCTGTTCATTGGTCATGTGGATGAACCTGTTCATTGGTCACCATGGTGATGAACCTGTTCATTGGTCATGTGGATGAACCTGTTCATTGGTCACCATGGTGATGAACCTGTTCATTGGTCATGTGGATGAACCTGTTCATTGGTCACCATGGTGATGAACCTGTTCATTGGTCATGAGGATGAACCTGTTCATTGGTCATGAGGATAAACCTGTTCATTGGTCATGTGGATGAACCTGTTCATTGGTCATGTGGATGAACCTGTTCATTGGTCACCATGGTGATGAACCTGTTC
>CM070102.1:217500-222500 GCA_036178185.1 Liparis tanakae
TTTGAATGCTTTGGAATGGCAATATGGTTCAATAGCGCCCCCTAGACTATATTGGTTTTTCAAACGGCCACGTTATTTTCCCCCGATAACCGATGACTTTGATATTCATAATTCATGTCCGCTTAGACCTGCTCTAAAAACAATTACATTATGACATAAGCTCCGCCCACTTTCATTTTCCGCCATTTTCAATTTTGTAAAAAACACATTCTTTTCAACTCCTCCCAAACGATAGTTGCGATTTCTACACGACTTGTCGTGGTTAATTAGTGTTTCAATGCAATCAATCTTTCAAAGATTGTTGACATCTCATTGCGTTCAGAGAATATGGACCAATGAACATCCAAGGGGTGTGGCCAGATATTTAAAGACACCTAACTTCCATATCAATTGGCCAATCCTCACCAAATGTGTAGACTATGTTCACATGACATCCCTTAAGATACCCTAATTTTTCCATAATATTTTAACTTTAGGGGGCGCTACAATCAATCCCTCAATATATGACTTTTTTACATTATTTTCTCACGTTTTGGGGGGTTTGTAAAACAGTTAACTCCTCCTAGAGCGTAAACTCAATTCTTTCCAAACTAGGCCAGTCTGGTCTTTAGACCTTTGTCTTGAGAAATCTTTGAAAGATTTAAAAAATATTAAAGTTTGGGCGTTTTCCGGACCGGCAAAGAAACGCCATTTGAAATTATCATGTAAGTTGATGTAAATCGGCCATACATTGTCTAATCTGCTCCGTATTCCTCATATGTCAACACATACTGGCCCTGAAGAGATCCATATGCAAATTTTTAATTATGGTCTTAGCGCCACCTAATGGCAACAGGAAGTTACTTTTTTCTATTTCTTTCTACCTTTATACCCTTCTCCTCACAGATTATTCAGATCCCTCTCAAAATGTACCAGAATAGACCTAAGACCTTGATGATGCTTCCCTTTGTTTTAGTGGTAGCGCCACCTACTGGTAGCGGGGAAAAAAACATTTTTTTCTTTGTCTTCCTTCTCTTGGAAGGTAAATCAGATCAACATCAAATTTGTTCCACATGAAGGGTAGACTTTCATGATAACAGAAGACGAAGCATTTTATGTTTCGTCTAACACTGTTGACTTGGCAACCCATTCTGCGCGTCAAACAACGAAGGGGCTTTGGAGGGACTAAACATGCTCGAAACGTAACTAAATTCAGCACACACAATTAAAGTCAAATATGTAATTACTCCATATGATTTGAATGCTACAAAATGGTAATTTGGCTCTGTAGCGCCACCTACAAATATTACATTACGCAGCCCCAGTGCTACCTTTGACCTACATGTATGAAACGTGGTAATCATATGTAACACATGTATACGGAAAGAAAAGTCTCTTGTGACCATGTTCTAAAACACCAATATGGCTCCATAGCGCCCCCTACAAATATACATTCACGCAGCCCCAGTGCTACCGTTGACCTACATGTATGAAACGTGGTAATCATATGTAACACATGTATACGGAAAGAAAAGTCTCTTGGGACTATGCTCTAAACCACCAATATGGCACTATAGCGCCCCCTAGACTGTATCTCCTTTATAAA
Source organism: Liparis tanakae (assembly GCA_036178185.1). Classification (NCBI taxonomy): domain Eukaryota; kingdom Metazoa; phylum Chordata; class Actinopteri; order Perciformes; family Liparidae; genus Liparis; species Liparis tanakae. The sequence continues at coordinate 219,086 of CM070102.1, forward strand.
AGGCCATATTATTTTCTTACAAAGGCCAATTGCCTTGAAAGTCAGCATACATGTCCGCTTGGACCTGCTCTACAAAAAGGACTCATGCGTAACATAGGCTCCGCCTACTTAGATTTTCCGCCATTTTGAATTTTGTAAAAAACACGTCTTTCAACTTCTCCTAAACTTTTGTTCTGAATCATACACAACTTGCCGTGGTTCATTATTGGTTCAATGCCATCCGGAATCTTTGAAAGATTGTTGATATGTTATTGTTTGCAGAAGATATGGACCATTGAACATCCAAGGAGTGTGTTCTAATATGTAAAGACACCTAACTTCCAAATCACTTTGACTATCTTCACGAAATTGGTAGCCCATGTCCACAAGGATAACTTTAACCTACCCTGATTTTCTCATAATTTCTCAACATTAGGGGCCGCTACAATCAATCAAAATACGCCTTTTTTCATGGTTTTAGGGGTTGTAAAACCGTTAACTCCTCCTAGAGCGTAAACCCGATTCTTTCCAAACTTGGCCAGTAAGATCTTGAGGCCTTTGTCTAGAGAAATCTTTGAAGGATTTAAAAAATATTAAACTATGTGCGTTTGCCGGACCGGCAAAGAAACGCCATTCGCCATTAACATGTAAGTTGCTGTAACTCGGCCATACATTATCCAATCTGCTCCGTATTCCTCGTATGTCATCACCTACTGACCCTGAAGACATCCATATGCTAATTTTAAATTCTAGCCATAGCGCCACCGAGTCGCCAAAGCAAATCAGCCTAAAAAGTATCACATTCACATGGATTTGCTCGAATATACTCCAAACTTCTCCTGCTTCATATAATTCACGGCCTGAGGATATCAACAAGCCTTTTTTTTGACTCAGAGGCAAAGCGCCACCGACTAGCAAAGTAAAATCAGTGTCGCCTGACAAACGGTCAAACGCCAGAACGGCGGTCATGCGTTCTCGGCCGACGGGGCCGGCGACCGGCCGGCACCCCCGACGTGCGAAGCAGGAACGAGGACCCGTTCAATGCTGCTTGCAGCTTTAATTAGTTGGAATTGTTATTATTTTAGTTTGATGTGTTTTTCCGCTCGTCCTGACGTTAACAATGGGTGTGTGTGGGGAGGTCTAGAGCGGTGACGTCATTGCTAGAGTGCAGCGCTGCGTCAGGATCAAGCGGAAAAAAGATTTGTATAACGTCACTACGGCCACAGTTCTTACTCTTTAGACACTCTTTAGCGCCTTTCGACTTTTTTGAAGCAAACAGGAACATTTTCTAAACTGCGATTATACCCTCATTTCTTAACCTAAAACATATTTAAGGATATGTACACGTTCACACAAGCCTTGAGCTTCTCATAATGTGGACGTTTTTAGGGTGAGAGTTATAGTTCCCTTTAAAATCCAAATGTTCTGACAGGTTGCTTTTATCAGATTCAGAGCTGTCTGTCTCTGTCACACAGGTGCTTCACGTTAGGCTAATCAGTGGTGGATCTCACACACACACACACACACACGCACACACACACACACACACACTCTTGTCGATCATACATTGCAAGCCACACAGACCAACTGTTTGTGTGTGCGTGTGTCTATATATGGAGAGATATTAGAAGAGAACCAATATTAGAGTTTTCAGGTTTCATTTAACCCACAAAAATAAAACACCTATCGGTGCGTTCGGCTCAATCTTTCCTCTCTATTGATTCTACTATTTTGGTGATTTGATCATGTTTTATTTGACAGGGTTTAACAAATTCTTTTGTAGAAAAAAATCCATATGTTCAGATGTTTAAGCTATGTTCAGCCTATTTAAGATGTTGGCAGCTATTTTAAGCTATGTCCAACTTTTAAAAAAAAGTTCAGCTAATTTTAGACATGTTCAGCTGTTTCCAGACATGTTCAGTTATTCATTTCATATTTAAGTTATTTTCATTTATTTTCATTTATTCATTTAATATTTCAGCTATTTTCAAACCTTTTTCAGCAATTTAGTTTTTACTTTTCAGCTTCAAACTTTCAGCATTCCAACGCATTTTCAGCAGGAAATGCATTTTCTAGTTATTATTATTATTATTCAATCATGATTGTTTTTAAATGAAGAATGTAGTTGTTAAAAAGTTTAAATATTACAGCCTTCAGAGTTATGCACCTGAACACACCTCCACCTGAACACACCTCCACCTGAACACACCTGAACACACCTCCACCTGAACACACCTCCACCTGAACACACCTGAACACACCTCCACCTGAACACACCTCCACCTGAACACACCTGAACACACCTCCACCTGAACACACCTGAACACACCTCCACCTGAACACACCTCCACCTGAACACACCTGAACACACCTCCACCTGAACACACCTCCACCTGAACACACCTCCACCTGAACACACCTGAACACACCTCCACCTGAACACACCTGAACACACCTCCACCTGAACACACCTCCACCTGAACACATCTCCACTTGAACACACCTCCACCTGAACCAACCTGAACACACCTCCACCTGAACACACCTCCACCTGAACAAACCTGAACACACCTCCACCTGAATACACCTCCACCTGAAAACACCTCCACCTCCTCATGGTCGTGACGTGTGTTTCCTCCTCAGCGCCCCCATGCCGTACTTTGTGGGTGTTCATCTGAGTCTGCTGGAGGTACGTTAGTCTGTGTGTGTATGTGTGTGTGTGTGTGTGTGTGTGTGTGTGTGTCTGTGTCTGTGTGTGTCTGTGTGTGTGTCTGTGCGTGTATGTGTGTTAGTTACAGTAAAGACGCCCTAAGTCTCTTTAAATATGTTAAATATAAAAATATGATTATAAAACAAAATATTTAACTCAATAAATGATTTTAGATGCTCGAATGTTTATAAATAAATATATATATATATATATATGGTGATGATGATGATGGTGATGGTGATGATGGTGATGGTGATGGTGATGGTGATGATGCTGATGATGGTGATGATGGTGATGATGATGATGATGATGATGATGATGAGGGTGGTGATGATGATGATGATGTGATGATGATGATGATGATGAGGGTGGTGATGATGATGGTGATGAGGGTGATGATGATGATGATGATGTGATGATGATGATGATGATGATGATGATGATGATGATGGCTCTTCCTCTTCTAGAGGGTACGCGGCCGCTCCCTGGAGGACGTGGTCATCCTGAACGTGGACACCAACACGCTAGAGAGTCCTTTTGACGACCTGCACCACCTGCCCAGTGACGTGGTGAGACACACACACACACACACACACACACACACACACACACACACACACACACACACACACTGAGACACAGAGACACACACTGAGACACACACACACACACACACTGAGACACAGAGACACACACTCACACACACACACACACACTGAGACACAG
>CM070102.1:232500-235000 GCA_036178185.1 Liparis tanakae
CCTGTAGCGCCTCCGCCGGCACGCGTCTCGTTAGCTACGCTCACAACCGCGGACGCTAATTAGTCTGACGGAGGCGGAGGAGGCGCACCTGAGGATCGTGGTTACGAGGCGCCGCACGCCAAAAATAATACATTTATATTTCATATCCAATCACTAAACACAGTTATTTTTGTGAAGGTCGACACAGCCGGAATGTTCTATAAAAGAAACCCACACGCTATCATATATATATATATGTATACAGTATAACTGCACTTCTAATATATATATTTATATATACAAATATATACATATATATTTGTATATATATATATATATAGAAGTGCAGTTATACTGTATACATATATATGTATATATAAATATATATATATTTTTTAAATATATATTTAAAATATATTACTTATTTATATGTCTGTATGTATATATATTTATATTCATACATATATATATAAATAAAAGATATATATACACATATATATATATATATATATTTGTTTATATATATAAATATATATATATATATATACACATATATATTTATGTATATATATATAAATATATACATACAGTATATATACATATATATTTTTAATATATATAAATATCTCATATAGTGTAATTAATTACACACGTGAGAGTAGAGTATATTATGAACTTCTAGAGCTTCAACACTCTCTCTCTCTCTCCCTCTCTCTCCCTCTCTCCCCTCTCCCTCTCTCTCTCTCTCTCTCTCTCTCTCTCTCTCTCTCTCTCTCTCTGTACACACACACACACACACACGTGTTGGTTCCTCATTACCAGTGTGTGCAGAGTGAACTCCTCTGACAGTCTTTGGGGTGCGCCTCGCCCACTTACACTGACACTGTGTTCGCTTTGATCGCCCCCCCTCCCCCCTCCTCCCACCCTCCCCAAGTAAGACAGTCTAATCATTCGCGAAGATGGAGAAGAAGAAATGAAACAGGGGAAAAAAGAAAAAAAACAGTGCAAACGGAACATTAACATGAAATATTAATCCCCCCAAAAGATCTTTACAGAAACATGAAAGCATTTAGCACAACCAGACGACGCTTGTTCATTCTTCCACGGTAAACTTCCTGTTTGAAGCCGGGCGGCGGCGCCCTGGAGAGAGAGGGAGAGGAAGAGAGGGAGAGAGAGGGAGAGGAAGAGAGGGAGAGAGGGAGAGAGAGGGAGAGGAAGAGAGGGAGAGAGAGGGAGAGGAAGAGAGGGAGAGGAAGAAAGGGAGAGAGAGGGAGAGGAAGAGAGGGAGAGAGAGGGAGAGGAAGAGAGGGAGAGAGGGAGAGGAAGAGAGGAGAGAGAGGGAGAGGAAGAGAGGGAGAGAGAGGGAGAGGGAGAGGGAGAGGGAGAGAGAGGGAGAGGAAGAGCAGGAGAGAGAGGGAGAGGAAGAGAGAGAGAGAGAGAGGGAGAGGGAGAGAGGGAGAGAGAGGGAGAGGAAGAGGGAGAGAGGGAGAGGAAGAAAGGGAGAGAGGGAGAGGAAGAGAGGGAGAGGGAGAGAGAGGGAGAGAGAGGAGAGAGGGAGAGAGGGGAGAGAGAGGGAGAGGGAGAGAGGGAGAGGAAGAGCGGGAGAGAGAGGGAGAGAGAGGGAGAGGAAGAAAGGGAGAGAGGAAGAGAGGGAGAGAGAGAGAGAGGGAGAGAGAGGGAGAGGAAGAGAGGAAGAGAGGGAGAGGAAGAGAGGGAGAGGAAGAGAGGGAGAGAGAGGGAGAGGAAGAGAGGGAGAGAGGGAGAGAGAGGGAGAGGAAGAGAGGGAGAGAGAGGGAGAGGAAGAGGGAGAGAGAGGAAGAGAGGGAGAGAGAGGGAGAGGAAGAGGGAGAGAGAGGGAGAGAGAGGGAGAGGAAGAAAGGGAGAGAGGGAAAGGAAGAGAGGGAGAGAGAGGGAGAGGAAGAGAGGGAGAGAGGGAGAGGAAGAGAGGGAGAGAGAGGGAGAGGAAGAGAGGGAGAGAGAGGGAGAGAGGGAGAGAGGGAGAGGAAGAGCGGGAGAGAGAGGGAGAGGAAGAGCGGGAGAGAGAGGGAGAGGAAGAGCGGGAGAGAGGGGAGAGGAAGAGAGGGAGGGGGAGAGGAGAGAGAGGGAGAGAGAGGAGAGAGGAAGAGAGGGGAGAGAGAGGGAGAGGAAGAGAGAGAGAGGAAGAGAGGGGAGAGAGAGAGAGAAGGAGAGAGAGGGAGAGGATGTGGAGGGAGGGAGGGAGAGAGGAGAGAGAGGGAGAGGAAGAGAGAGAGAGGGAGAGGAAGAGAGGGAGGGAGAGGAAGAGAGGGAGAGAGGGAGAGGGAGGGAGAGAGAGGGAGAGGAAGAGAGGGAGAGAGAGGGAGAGAGAGGGAGAGGAAGAAAGGGAGAGAGAGGGAGAGGAAGAGAGGGAGAGGAAGAGCGGGAGAGAGAGGGAGAGGAAGAGGGAGAGAGGGAGAGAGAGGGAGAGAGAGGGAGAGGAAGAGAGAGGAAGAGAGGGAGAGAGAGGGAGAGGAAGAGAGGGAGAGAGGGAGAGGAAGAGCGG
>CM070102.1:242500-245000 GCA_036178185.1 Liparis tanakae
TCTGTTAACTGGTTGGACCCCTGCTGGTCGCCCCGGGAACTGTGCTTGAGTCTTTAAGTCGGCGAGAAGCAGAAGCCAAAGTCTGATCTTTATTCCCAATGACACGCGGACACGAAGCCAACACTAACATCTACACACGTGCACTACACACCTCCCAAAGCATCGCGGCCTCACCTCCTCCCACACTCCTGTTGTGCTGCTGTGTCTCTGTGAAAGTGGGAGGAGCCTAATAAAGAATGTGGAGGGGGAGGGGGCGGGGGGCTGTCGGAGTTAAGCTGCTTCCTATCAAGCTCCAACACACACACACTCTTGTGTACACACACACACACACTCATGTGTGTGTGTTGGCCCGGCTGATGGAAGGAGTGTCTCCTCTTCTCGACGCTCTGAGCCGTGAACACTTTGATTCTGCAGAGAAACTTTAATTCACCGCCACGACCCATCGGCCCGTCACCGCCAGTCAGCCTGTGTGTGTGAATGAGACCTAAAGAACGGTGTATATATACATCTATATATACATATAGATGTATATATATACATATATATAAACATGAAATGAAATGAAATATACTTTATTAATCCTCAAGGGGAAATTTGGTGACAACAGAAGCAGCCCGATAAAACTAAACACAATAAAATATAAGTATAAGAAAGAAAGAAAGAAAGTGACAGTGCATAAAGTAAAGTGTGCAAAGTGAAATATAAAACACATACATACACATGCACATATATAAGAAATATATGAATATACATATATATAATGTAAAATAAAAAGAATAATTATATATATATATATATATATATATATATATATATATGTATTTTGCCCTCCCTATGTGTGGTTGTCTTCACATCTCAAATACTGTATTTATTTTAATATATATATATATATATATATATATATATATATATATATATACATATATTATATATAATTATATATAAAATATTAAAAATAAAAAATGTATCTCATAACATATAAAATATATATAAATTAAATATATATAAGATATATATATATAAGAAATATACATATAATATATATATATATATTTCTTATATATGTATGTGTATATAAATACAGTATTTTGCCCTCTGTGTGGTTGTCTTCATACATCGGCTGCATATTCAAAGACATAATGTGTGAAATTGTTGGTTCAGACGCTCACACACATCACACACATCACACTGTCATCACGTTTCTACAGGAAAATTATTATATAAAAGTCATGTTGCTTTTCTACTTGTCTCCTTCAAATGTGTGATTCCAGTCTTTAGTATCGACCTCTCAGAAACCTGTGAGTGACATGATGCCCACTCCATCCCATAATATCCTCACTTTGTGGGCTTTAATTCCAGTTTCTTTTCTTCTGGTTCTTTGTATATTTGTCGTGATCCCGACTCCTGGTGACGTCTCCTCCCTCCTCCCTCCTCCCTCCTCCCTCCTCACACTTATTACTGGGCCTTTTTTATTTGGTGTTTTCTTAAAGAAAAAAAATGTCATTGGCCGTTAAGGTCGGGTTGATTAAAAGAAAAAAATTACATTTAAAATGAGATTTTTATGACATTAGATTAACAAGTATTGACAAAGCGTAACAAAGTTATTTTAAGCTTCTCCCACGTTTTACTTTATGTTCCTTTTTGTCTCTCTCTTTCAAAACAAAGAAAGTGAGCCGTTGTTGTTCCCGTGTTGGTGTTTGTGCGCGAGTGCATGAACAAGTGTTGGTTTGAGTGTGTGTGTGTGTGTGTGTGTGTGTGTGCGTGTGTGCGTGTGCGTGTGTGTGTGTGTGTGTGTGTGGTGATTACAGTCTACCATTGTGGAGTAATGTCCAATTAGGCCCACGGCGAGGCAGGTAATCTGGACCGGGGTGAGCGGGGGTGTGGGGGGGGGGTGTGGGGGGGGCGAGGCGATGATTCGGGTTGATTGTCTGCACTAATTGGACCGAGCCGCCTCACCTCTCATTAAAATGATCTAATGACGAGTCTCTGACCAGAGGAGCGGTCGCTAGTTAGCGAGCCGTCCCTGAGGACACGCCCCCTAAAAACAACCTACAGTTACACTGAGGACCCGGAGTGGGAGGAGTCTATAAGTTATACAAAGAATCCCCAAAATAGTGCTTCAAGGACGGAGGTATTCATTTTTATTTAAGGAAATCCACAAAATACATTTTAGTTTTTAACCTAAATGCTTTTTATATATATATATATATATATATATATATATAAAATACGTATATATATTAAAACATATTTATTATTTTTGTTCAATATATATGTATGTATGTAGACATATACATCTATATATGTATATATATTAAATATATATATACATACATAGATTTATTTTTTTCATATATATATATATATGTGTTTTTATTTATTATATATATATTATATATAAGTATATATTTATTATGTATATATTGTTGTTATATATGTGTACATATATGTGTGTGTATATATATTTTAAAAAACTATATATATATAGATTTAAAAATAT
>CM070102.1:255000-257500 GCA_036178185.1 Liparis tanakae
AGTCAGGGTAGGGGCCAACACGGAGCTGGTGGAGGTGGTGGTCAGGTCGTGGGTGGGGTTCAGTCAGGGTAGGGGCCAACACGGAGCTGTTGGAGGTGGTGGTCAGGTCGTGGGTGGGGGAACCTTTCCCTGGTAGGAACAGGAGCTCGGTCTTGTCAGGGTTGATCTTCAGGTGGTGAGCAGACATCCACTGAGAGATGTCGCTCAGACAGGCAGAGATTTGCGCCGCCACCTGTGTTTCAGACGGTGGGAACGAGAAGATCAGTTGGGTGTCATCGGCATGGCGACGGTAGGAGAAGCCATGCGAACGAATGACAGAGCCGAGAGAATTGGTGTACAGAGAGGAGAAGAGGGGACCCAGGACGGAGCCTAGAGGAACCCCACAGTGAGAGGAAGAGGAGGGGACCCAGGACGGAGCCTAGAGGAACCCCACAGTGAGAGGAAGAGGAGGGGACCCAGGACGGAGCCTTGAGGAACCCCAGTAGTGAGAGGAAGAGGAGGGGACCCAGGACGGAGCCTTGAGGAACCCCACAGTGAGAGGAAGAGGAGGGGACCCAGGACGGAGCCTTGAGGAACCCCACAGTGAGAGGAAGAGGAGGGGACCCAGGACGGAGCCTTGAGGAACTCCAGTAGTGAGAGGAAGAAGAGGGGACCCAGGACGGAGCCTTGGGGAACCCCAGTAGTGAGAGGAAGAGGATCAGACACAGATCCTCTCCAAGTTACCCGGTCAGTCGGTCGGTGAGGTAGGAAGAGAAAAGAGCGAGTGCTGTGCCTGAGATCCCAGGTCCTGAAGAGAAGAGAGAAGGATAAGGACAGAGGAGAGAGAGGATGCTCTAGCAGAGTGAAGGATAAGGACAGAGGAGAGAGGCTGCTCTAGCAGAGTGAAGGATAAGGACAGAGGAGAGAGGATGCTCTAGCAGAGTGAAGGATAAGGACAGAGGAGAGAGGATGCTCTAGCAGAGTGAAGGATAAGGACAGAGGAGAGAGGATGCTCTAGCAGAGTGAAGGATAAGGACAGAGGAGAGAGGATGCTCTAGCAGAGAGTGAAGCTGCTCAGAGGAGGAGGGCCGTCTCTGTTGGCCGGCCTTGAATCCAGACTGGTGGGGGTCCAGAAGGTCGTTGCCGTGGAGACAGGAGGACACTTGGTTAAAGATGGCTCGCTCCAGAGTTTTGGAGAGAGGGAAGAAGAGAGCGGTCTGTAGTGGCTGACTTCAGACGGGTGGAGGTGGTTTCTTCAGGAGAGGGTTGACTCTCCTCCTCCAGAGAGTGAAACAGCCAGTTGAGAGGGAGCTGTTAATAAGATGGTGAGAAAGGTCAGAAGGTCAGGAGCCACAGCCTGGAGGATGTGAGACGGGACGGGGTCAAGGGTCAGCTGGTCGCTCGAGCAGAGGTCACCAAGCTAAGAACTTGACTGGGAGACAGGGGGTAAACGAAAGAGAGGGGGAGGAAGGAGTGGGTGAAGTGATAGAGGAGGGATCAGTAAAGGAGGAGCGAATGTCGCCCATCTTGTTTGTAAAGTAGACGACAAAGTGGCAAAAGGGAGGAAGGAGGAGGGGGAGACGGGGGATCAAGGAGGTTGGAGAAGATAGAGAAGAGCTTTTGGGGGTTAGAGAAGGAAGACTGCATGTTGTCAGGTAGAAAGAGCTTCTGGCTGCAGAGACAGGAGAGAAGGGAGGAGAGGAGATTGATAGCAGAGCAGGTCTTCGCTTGATTCCTTTCATTGCTCCTTTTCTCCGTCTCACAAGAGCACAGAGCACGAGTCAGACGAGGAGGAGAGGACTGGAGGACCGTCGTGTCTTAAAGGACAAAGAGAATCAAGAGATGAAGACAGGGACGAGAGGAGAGTGTCTGCAGCAGAGGAGAGGCTGCAGGAGGAGAGAGGAGTCAGAGGAGGAGAGGAGGGACAGAGAGGAGGCCAGAGAGGAGGGACAGAGGGGGCCAGAGAGGAGGCCAGAGAGGAGGGACAGAGAGGAGGGACAGAGGAGGCCAGAGAGGAGGGACAGAGGAGGCCAGAGAGGAGGGACAGAGGAGGCCAGAGAGGAGGGACAGAGAGGAGGGACAGAGAGGAGGCCAGAGGAGGTCAGAGAGGAGGGACAGAGGAGGAGGAGGCAGAGAGGAGAGGGACAGAGGGAGGCCAGAGGAGGAGAGGAGGAGGACAGAGGAGGCCAGAGAGGAGGACAGAGGGAGGGGACAGAGGGAGGCAGAGAGGAGGCCAGAGGAGGGACAGAGGAGGCCAGAGGGAGGCCAGAGGGAGGGACAGAGGAGGACAGAGGAGGCCAGAGAGGAGGGACAGGAGGAGAGGAGCCAGAGAGGAGGGACAGAGGGGCCAGAGAGGAGGCCAGAGAGGAGGGACAGAGGAGGCCAGAGAGGAGGGACAGAGGAGGCCAGAGAGGAGGCCAGAGAGGAGGACAGAGGAGGCCAGAGAGGAGGGACAGAGGAGGCCAGAGAGGAGGGACAGAGGAGGCCAGAGAGGATAGGACAGAGGAGGCCAGAGAGGATA
>CM070102.1:262500-265000 GCA_036178185.1 Liparis tanakae
AGGACACAGGGAGGACAGGGAGGACACAGGGAGGACAGGGAGGACATGGAGGACAGGGAGGACATGGAGGAGACAGGGAGGACAGGGAGGACACAGGGAGGACACAGGGAGGACATGGAGGAGACAGGGAGGACACAGGGAGGACAGGGAGGACACAGGGAGGACAGGGAGGACACAGGGAGGACAGGCAGGACATGGAGGACAGGCAGGACATGGAGGACAGGGAGGACATGGAGGAGACAGGGAGGACACAGGGAGGACAGGGAGGACACAGGGAGGACACAGGGAGGACAGGGAGGACATGGAGGAGACAGGGAGGACACAGGGAGGACACAGGGAGGACATGGAGGACAGGGAGGACACAGGGAGGACAGGGAGAACAGGGAGGACACAGGGAGGACAGGCAGGACATGGAGGACAGGGAGGACACAGGGAGGACATGGAGGACAGGCAGGACATGGAGGACACAGGGAGGACAGGGAGGACATAGAGGACAGGGAGGACATGGAGGACAGGGAGGAGACAGGGAGGACATGGAGGACACATGGAGGACAGGGAGGACACAGGGAGGACAGGGAGGAGACAGGGAGGACACAGGGAGGACATGGAGGACATGGAGGACACAGGGAGGACACAGGGAGGACAGGGAGGACAGGCAGGACAGGGAGGACATGGAGGACATGGAGGACAGGGATGACATGGAGGACACAGGGAGGACATGGAGGACAGGGAGGACATAGGGAGGACAGGCAGGACAGGGAGGACATGGAGGACATGGAGGACAGGGAGGACACAGGGAGGACAGGGAGGACACAGGGAGGACAGGGAGGACACAGGGAGGACAGGCAGGATCTATAATATTTTGTATATCCTTAATATCTTTACTATCTTTACTATCTTTACTATCTTTACTATTTTGTATATCTTTAATATAGCGAGACGAGAGCGTCTGATGTTTCTGGTTCTCCTCGTTCTTCTGTTCCAGAGCAAAACCGCCAGAGAGCCGCCTGCAGAGGGGGGGCCGGGGTCAGGGGGCCGGGGTCAGGGGCCGGGGTCAGGGGCTGGAACATGGGCCAGGACGACAGCGCGGTGCACGGTAAGCCCTCCCGCCTCCACCCCGCCAGCCCAGCAGCAGCAGCCTGAAGGCCCAGAGCCCCGCCCCCCAGAGCCCCGCCCCCCCGCCCCCCTCCAGGTCGAACCCCCGTCCGCTCGACTGCGACCTCCGCCCTCGACCTCCGAGAGACCGCCTCCCCCTTCGCCGCCGGCTCTGGCCCTCCTCTTCCCTCGCGCCTCGCCTCCGGCGCTCGACTCAGACCTCGCCGCCTCGGCCCCGCCCCCAGCCCCGCCCCCAGCCCCGGCCCCGCCCCTGGCCCCGAGTCAGGCGGCCTCCGCCGGCGTCCTGAGGAGGAGACCGCTGTCCAAGGAGAGCGTGAGGCTCTACCAGGAGAAGGCCCTGAGGAGGCGCAGCAGCCAGGTCCACCAGGAGGAGGAGGAGGAGGGGGGGGGGCGGGGCCTCCTGGAGGAGATCCAGTCCATATGCAGCCTGCAGCTCTCACAGGGCCACTGCAACCAGGACCAGGACCAGCAGAACCAGGACCAGGACCGGGACCAGCAGAACCAGGACCAGGACAGTGACCAGGACCAGTAGAACCGGTCCTAGTGGACTTCAGACTCTACTCCTCTATCCCAACATGTCGATCTCAGCGCTCTGCGGCGGAGGAAGAGGCCCAATCAGAAGCTTCAGGCCCCGCCCCCTCCCTCCCCTAACACCTGGAGCAGTCTAACACCTGGAGCAGTCTAACACCTGGAGGAGTCTAACACCTGGAGCAGTCTAACACCTGGAGGAGTGTTAGGTACTCAAAGGGGGGGGGGGTCCTCTCGTTGGAGGTCAGCAGGTCACATTTGCACAACTGTCCTGACCCCCAGGCACAACGCCCTCTCCTGGAACTAATACTGGTACACAGGTACTGGTACAGGTACACAGGTACACAGGTACTGGTACAGGTACACAGGTACACAGGTACACAGGTACTGGTACAGGTACACAGGTGCATGTACACAGCTACACAGGTGCAGGTACAGGTACACAGGTGCAGGTACAGGTACACAGGTGCAGGTACAGGTACACAGGTGCAGGTACATGTACACAGGTGCAGGTACATGTACACAGGTGCAGGTACATGTACACAGGTGCAGGTACATGTACACAGGTGCAGGTACAGGTACACAGGTGCAGGTACTCTCAGCCTTCAGTGTTTCATGGGTTCATCTTCATGACGTTCTTCCAGCTGCTGTTCTTCTTTCAGGGAGGAGCAAAGGGTCAAAGGTCAAAGTGGCAAGGCCCCGTGTCGCGTTGTTCTTCCTCCTCCATCATCATCATCATCATCATCTTCTTCTTCTTCCTCATCCTCTGCTTCTAACTCTCAGAGCTCATGTTGATTAGAGTTGATGTGGAAAGTAAACTTTAAAGGACGAGGCTGGTTGTTTATTATTATTATTA
>CM070102.1:267500-270000 GCA_036178185.1 Liparis tanakae
TAAATGACGTGTTTGATGCTCGCGCGTCTCCTTTTTGTTGTTGTTGTTGTTGTTGTTGTGATGGATATCAGGGCACCAATGTTCCTCCTCTCTCACAGCACCACATTCTTTCCTTTGATAATTAACTCCATTAAATAACTTTAGTTAAACACAATTAAAAGTAGAAATTAAATTCACAGTTCAAACATACAATAAACAATTAAAATGACGTGTACACGTAAAAAGACTCTGGAGAAGGTTCATACTCCTCATTTCATCATTATTAATAGTATTAATATTATGATTAATAATATGATTAATAATAGTATTAATATTATTCACATAATTATTACTATTAATATTACTCATATTATTAATAGTATTATTAAAGGTATTAATATTATTCACATAATTATTACTATTAATATTACTCAATATTATTATTATTCATGTTATTAATATTATGATTAATCATATTATTATTCCTATTCCTATTGTTGTTCCTGTCAGTGTTGAGCGACGCCCCGTAGGACCCTCTGGCGTGTCACTAATATCCCTCAGATATTAATCCCTCAGATATTAATCTGGAGGTTTATGAATGAAGTCTTAATCTGTCCATCATTCAGAGAACAGTCAACGGTGGATTCTCGTCTTTTATCTTCTTGACGGTCTAAAAGTCTCTGGAACTCGTTTATAACCCAAGGTGTGTATCCCTCCTCGGCTGGAAGTAGTTCCCCCCCCTCCCCCCCGAGGGCGGGGCCTCCTCTCCTCCTCAGCCTCAGGACAACTCGACACACCGGGACGTACTGGCCCTTTAAATGAGGAAGAAGAGCGCCCTGCCGGCTCTGATCTGCGTCTCGAACCCACGGCCCGGTGGGCTGAATCAGAGTGCATGCTGGGTAGTGAAGCCAGGAGGACCACTCATATCAGCCGCTCCGCGGGCGGCGGCCGGGCGGCGCTCCACATCTCCACCCGGGAGCCCTCCTTCTCCTGCCGGCTGGGGCTGTAGGCGCCGCGCGCGGCCCGGCGGCTCAGCGCCGCCAACAGGCCGCCGGAGGCGCGAGGGCCAGCAGCAGGGCGCCGGACGCCAGGCCCACGGCCAGCCAGAGGTCAGAGGTCAAACCCTCAGAGGTCAACTGGAGGGAGAGAGAGACGTATCCTCGTCTTTTGTTGTGGAAAGAACATCGTTTTATTTCTGTCTCTCTCTCAGTCACACACACACACAGTCACACACACACACACACACACACACACACACACACACACACACACACACACACTCACACACACACACTCACACACACACACACACACACACACACACACACACACACACACTCACACACACACACACACACTCACACACACACACACACACACACACACACACACACACACACAGTCACACACACACACACTCTCACACACACACACACTCACACACACACACACACACACACACACACACACACACACACACACACACACACACACACACACACACACACACACACACACACACAGTCACACACACACACACACAGTCACACACACACACACACAGTCACACACACACACACACACACACACACACACACACTCACACACACACACTCACACACACACACACACACACACACACACACACACACACACACACACACACACACACACACACACACACACACACACACACACACACACACTCACACACACACACACACTCACACACTCACACACACACACTCACACACACACACACACACACACACACACACACACACACACACACACACACTCCACACACACACACACACACACACACACTCACACACACACACACACACTCACACACACACACACACACACACACACACACACACACACACACACACACACACACACACACACACTCACATCCTCTCTCCTGACAGGAGCCTTGAGTTGTCTCAGAGTGAGACCTCTCTCCTCTCTCCTCTCTCCTCTCTCCTCCCTCCTGTCTCCTGTCTCCTCTCTCCTCTCCTCTCCTCTTTCCTCTCTCCTCTCTCCTCCCTCTCTCCTCTCTCTCTCCCTCTCTCTCGCTCCTCCCTCCTCCCCCCCTGTCTCCTCCCTCTCTCCTCTCTCTCCTCTCTCTTCTCTCTCCTCTCTCCTCCCTCCTCTCTCCTGCCTCCTCCCTCCTCCCTCCTGTCTCCTCCCTCTTTCCTCTCTCCTCCCTCCTCTCCCTCCTCCCTCCTCTCTCCTCTCTCTCCCCCCTCTCCCCTCCCTCTCCTCTCCTCTCCTCCCTCTCTCCTCTCTCTCTCTCCTCTCTCCTCTCTCCTCCCTCCTCCCCCCTGTCTCCTCCCTCTCTCCTCTCTCCTCTCTCTCCTCTCTCTCTTCTCTCTCCTCTCTCCTCTCTCCTCCCTCCTGTCTCCTGTCTCCTCTCTCCTCTCCTCTCCTCTTTCCTCTCTCCTCTCTCCTCCCTCTCTCCTCTCTCTCTCTCCTCTCTCCTCTCTCCTCGCTCCTCCCTCCTCCCTCCTGTCTC
>CM070102.1:282500-350000 GCA_036178185.1 Liparis tanakae
GACCTCTCCATGACCTTTCCCTGACCTTTCCATGACCTTTCCATGACCTCTCCATGACCTTTCCCTGACCTTTCCATGACCTTTCCCTGACCTCTCCATGACCTCTACATGACCTTTCCATGACCTTGCCATGACCTTTCCCTGACCTCTCCCTGACCTCTCCATGACCTCTACATGACCTTTCCCTGACCTCTCCATGGCCTCTACATGACCTTTCCCTGACCTCTCCATGACCTCTACATGACCTTTCCCTGACCTCTCCATGACCTCTCTAGGACTTTAAACCACACGTGTTATGAAGTCTCCGTGTCTACATGAGTATAGAACCTTGAATAAACAGAAATGAATGAGAGACAATAGTTTGATTAAAAGAATAAATAACAATATAAATGTTTATTCTTTTAAATATGAATAAAACATCATTTCCGTGACTTCTCCAACACGTTTGCTGCCCCTGTGAAGTCGTTATAAAAGAACACATCTAAAGAACGATGACTTAAAGATCAACAACCTTCTTATTAGGTGGTATTAGGTCGGCTTTATGGAGAACGTTTCTGATGGTTTGAAACCACTAACCATAACATTGGGACACTGGGTGGTGATGGTTGAGGTGACACGTGATGGTGACTCACACTCGTAGCCGCGGCTCAGCGTCCGGCACTCGGCGCCCGCGGCGCACGGCGCCAGCGCGCACCAGCTCACGTCCCCACAGCGCCGCCCTGCTGCCTGGGGGGGGCAGGCGCACGACGTCATCGTAAATAAAACAATAAACAACGGACAGAGCAACGAGCGTCAACACGATGAGACCAGAGTTCACCGGAGAAGAGGCCAAAACAGGGAGGAAAAGAACATTATATGTGTTTTAATATTTAAAAATAATATATGTATACATAATATATTTGTATATATATATATATATATTATATATACTGTATATTATTCTTAAATATTTTAAAATATGTATTTTATTTATTTTTAAAAGTACAATGTATGTATGTATGTATAATTTATTTTATTTGTTTTTCTTTCTTTTATATAAATTTTCAGTCTTTGTGTTTTGTATATTACGGTATGTAGAATAATGTTGTAATGTATTGCAATGATTGACTGAATAAAATACACAACAACAACAACAACAACAACAACGTGTATCTGAAAGTCGTCATGAGTGAGGTGAAGCGTTAACCAATCAGAGCGCTCGACTCACGCCACAGGCGTCGTCCGCGGAGCACCCGGCGGTCACGTTCTCCGACGTCCCGGCGGCGCCGCGCCCGAAGAGCTGCAGCCGGCGCCCGTTGAGCCGCAGGTCCTGAACGCATCCTGTGAAGAAGCCCCCGTACGGCGCGGCGTGGCGGCTCTCCTCCAGACCGCCCACGTACAGCGTGTGGCCCGCGCCCACGGCCGCCACCTCGCCGACCTCCGCCTGGACGACCTCCGCCTGGACGACCTCCGCCTGGACGACCTCCGCCTGGACGACCTCCGCCTGGACGACCTCTGCCTGGACGACCTCCGCCTGGACGACCTCCGCCTGGACCTCCGCGACCTCGCCTGGACCTCCTCGCCGCCTGTCCGCGGCGCCACGCGCAGAGTCATGCGGCGCGGCGCCGCCTCCACGCTGACGAAGTGGACTTCCCCGTCGTCGACGGCGCTCTGGGCCTTCAGAGTCTGGAGGTCGTTCAGCTGCGCCGCGACCTTGCCGTCCTCCAGCCACACGTGCAGGTAGCGGCCGCCGCCGCCGTCGGTGAGCGCCAGGAGGAGGCCGCGGCGCCGCCTGGTACGCAGGAACAGGGAGATGGAGAAGCCGGCCGCCACGTCGTCAGCGACGGCGAACGCCGCGTAGCTGCGAGTGTCGGCGCCGCCGAAGCTCGCCGGCTCGGGCTCTGAGGAAGAGGAAGAGGAGGAAGAGGAGGAGGAGGAGGAGGAGGAGGAGGAGGAGGAGGAGGAGGAGGAGGAGGAGGAGGAGGAGTGAGACGTGACACCAGAGGTTCAGCTAGATTTGACACGCATGTTCACGGCGTTCCACAACCCGAGAGCACAGGGGTCAAACACGAGGCCCGCGGGTCAAGCGCCGCCCGCCACGCCATTTCATGAGGCCCCTGGTGGTCAAATTGAAGACAAATATCCCATGCTTTTATTTTGAAGGTTTCAAATCAAATAGATATATGCTATAA
Organism: Liparis tanakae; assembly: GCA_036178185.1. NCBI lineage: Eukaryota > Metazoa > Chordata > Actinopteri > Perciformes > Liparidae > Liparis > Liparis tanakae. The sequence goes on from CM070102.1 coordinate 284,672, forward strand.
TATGAGATACATTTTCTCATGTACAATATTACTACACTACTACGAAATAAAAGTATTATTAGAGTTATTTAACAATTTGCTCTGGAGTAGTTTATACACGTACGTTTCAGGTACACCGGCCCTTTAAGAGGCGGCCATGATGCCCACGGTGAAGAGGAGTGTGACCCCCTGCTAAGCTAAGGAGAAGCTAACGCTAGCATGTGACATAACAAGGAGCCTCTTACCCTCCTGGGAGACTCAACCTGTCCCGTGTATCCAAAGAGGACTCACAGCGTACTTCATCTTCATCTTCATCATCATCTTCATCATTGGTTCTCACCATTTTCATCTTTCTTGTTTTTGCTGTTGCTTCATTTGTTTATCTCGAAATTCTATTTATTTTTATGGTATAGATTTTAGTTTTTTTAATCAATACAAAGTGTCTCAGTATTTTTGAAAAGCATATGGAACAATACGTCATATATATATATATATATATACACGTTATATATATTATTTTTATATATACTGTATACATGTATTTATATATACAGGACTGTCTCAGACAATTAGAATATTGTGATAAAGTTCTTTATTTTCTGTAATGCAATTAAAAAAAAAAAAAAACATGCATTCTGGATTCATTACAAATCAACTGAAATATTGCAAGCCTTTTATTCTTTTAATATTGCTGATTATGGCTTACAGCTTAAGAAAACTCAAATATCCTATCTCTAAATATTAGAATATTTCCTCAGACCAAGTGAAAAAAAAGATTTATAACGTACCCTCCTCGCAGCGCGGGCCGAGGCAGCGGGCGGCGGGGGGGCAGCCCGGCGTCACGTTGACGGCCGCGTCGCCCCGCCAGGCCGCCGGGACGACCAGCTGCCCGTCCACCGCCACGTCCCGCAGGCAGCCGAGGAAGGCCGGGAGAGGGGGGGGGCGGGCTCCTCCTCCTCCTGCTCCTCCTCCTGCTCCTCCTCCTCCTGCTCCTCCTCCGCCGATGAAGGTGTCCTGAGGAGTAGACTCCAGCCAGGACGGGGGGCTGCGGACCGGCGCCACCTGGTGGCATGACTGGTTCCCGCAGCCCGCGGCGCCGGCCAGCAGCCTGAGGCTGAGCGCCCCCCCCTGGAGCAGCGCCTCCACCGAGTGCCACTCGCCATCGGCGACGCGCTGCGGCAGCTCCGCGACCTCCACGACCTCCACGGCCTGCTGGCGGCCGGAGGCCTCCTCCGCCCGCAACGAGAGGCGGAGCTTCCCCCGGTCCAGCTCCAGGCTCAGCCGCCCCGCCCCCCCGCCGCTCCTCTGGAACAGCAGCGCCGTGGGCACGGTGGTCCTGAAGCCCAGCGTGACGTTGCAGGCCCCCCCGGCGGCCACCGGGGGGCCCCGCAGCAGCAGGTAGCCGCTGCGCTGGAAGGAGAAGGCGGTGGGCGTCGCGCAGCGCGGCCCGCCGCGCCCCGCTGGGCAGGAGCAGGTGTACCCGTGAGTCCCGGCCGACAGGAACGGGGAGCAGGAGCCTCGGTTCTGGCACTCGTGGCCCTCGCAGCCCACGAGCCTCACGCCGCAGCGCGCCCCCCCGTAGAGGACACCGTCGCGGAGGCAGCGGCACGCCGCCCCGGGGCGCTCACAGCAGGGGGCGGAGCCACAGGGGGCCACCGCCTCCTGGCAGCGGGAGCCTGGGAGGAGGAACACGACCATCAGGAGTGAGGCTCACGGAGAAACACCTTGTTCTAAAAAGCTGGTTTTACCAGTGAAGATCACATGAAATGAATCAGAAATACAGTCTCTCCATAGTTAATGTGGTCATGACTATTCTCTGGTTAGTGAAGTCTCTCCATAGTTAATGTGGTCATGACTATTCTCTGGTTAGTGAAGTCTCTCCATAGTTAATGTGGTCATGACTATTCTCTGGTTAGTGAAGTCTCTCCATAGTTAATGTGGTCATGACTATTCTCTGGTTAGTGAAGTCTCTCCATAGTTAATGTGGTCATGACTATTCTCTGGTTAGTGAAGTCTCTCCATAGTTAATGTGGTCATGACTATTCTCTGGTTAGTGAAGTCTCTCCATAGTTAATGTGGTCATGACTATTCTCTGGTGTTATGAAGTCTCTCCATAGTTAATGTGGTCATGACTATTCTCTGGTTAGTGAAGTCTCTCCATAGTTAATGTGGTCATGACTATTCTCTGGTTAGTGAAGTCTCTACATAGTTAATGTGGTCATGACTATTCTCTGGTTAGTGAAGTCTCTACATAGTTAATGTGGTCATGACTATTCTCTGGTTAGTGAAGTCTCTCCATAGTTAATGTGGTCATGACTATTCTCTGGTTAGTGAAGTCTCTCCATAGTTAATGTGGTCATGACTATTCTCTGGTTAGTGAAGTCTCTCCATAGTTAATGTGGTCATGACTATTCTCTGGTGTAGTGAAGTCTCTCCATAGTTAATGTGGTCATGACTATTCTCTGGTTAGTGAAGTCTCTCCATAGTTAATGTGGTCATGACTATTCTCTGGTTAGTGAAGTCTCTCCATAGTTAATGTGGTCATGACTATTCTCTGGTGCAGTGAAGTCTCTCCATAGTGAATGTGGTCATGACTATTCTCTGGTGTTATGAAGTCTCTCCATAGTGTGTAGAGGCCCATCTCCATGTTCTAGTGGTACATTGTGTTATCGCCTTAGAAGACCAGCGGAGGGGTATAAAACCCTTCAGACCCTTTTGATGTGAGCGCAGCTGAAAACAGTTATGCTGCTGAGAGAAGCTATAGAACTGGCCTTCCTTTGAGAACAAGAAGAACTACATTAATATTTACTATGAACATCATTATTTATAACCTCCTCAATGTCTGGACTAGATTTTATATATATATATATATATATATATGTTATATAGCACAAGAATACAGTAACAACACGTGTATTTGTGTTAAACAAAAGATAACACAGGAATTAAACACATATTACGTAACGGTAAACTAAATATCTATTTATACATCTTCTGACGTTACCTGATCCAAGCAACAAAAGCCCCCAGATCCATGGCGTCCACATCATGCCCCCACTTGTTCCCCCAGGGTAGCCTCAAACGCGTCTACCTGCACCATGCCACCGTGTGTGTGTGTGTGTGTGTGTGTGTGTGTGTGTGTGAGTGGACCCCATCCCAGTGGAGCTCTGCTGTGTTTCCTCTCCAGCGTCGTGGCTGAGCGTCTCAAAGCCAGATCCCAGGATTACACTAAAGCCGTTCCCCTCGGGGCTTAGAGGCTCCGCCCCCAGCGAGCCTCGTGTTTCATCCTGCGGCGACTGAAACGTCTCACCACGACGCTCTGCGTCCAACACGGAGGCTTTCAGTCTCTGCAACAGAATTCTCCCTCATTGTATTTGTGTCATCACGATGTAGTGTGTGTGCGCCCTTTGGAACGTGTAAATATTGCCCAAACATTGTAATCGTGCGTGTTTAGGGTTATTCCCTGGAGCCGGGAGGTCAGGGGGCGACGACACAAACAATTGGAACAAATAGATGGATTATTAAATGTAGTTTTCGTGCTTCTTTACGATCACATGTGTCCTCGGAGGCGGCAGGAGGAAGCCTGTGAGACCCCAACATCAGAAAATACAATACAAGAAGGAGCTCCATGTACCTGGCCAGCAGTCACAGCTGTAGTTCCCCTGGTTGTCCTGACAGGGGGCGCTGTTGAGGCAGGGACCAGACAGGCACGGTGTCTCACATGGTCTGGAGCTGAGACCACCAACAGGTCAACATCGTGTTAAACAGCAATGTTGCTTTAAATGAACTTTGAAATATGTTCTGTCATATAACTTAACGATTTAATACAACTGTGTCCATTTCTGATCATTTACTTTAAATGTGTGTTTACGGTCATTTGTGTGTTGTTCCTGTATTTGAAGGCGTTGATCGCCTGTGTGCATACTAACTGTGAGGGGAGGGAAAGTGCTTGTTGTCCCTTTGAAAGAGAGCGCTGTCTCATTAAAAGAGAGGCGTCGTCTCTTTAAGAGAGGCGCTGTCTCTTTAAGAGAGGCGCTGTCTCTTTAAGAGAGAGGCGCTGTCTCTTTAAGAGAGGCGTCGTCTCTTTAAGAAAGGCGCTGTCTCTTTAAGAGAGAGGCGCTGTCTCTTTAAGAGAGGCGCTGTCTCTTTAAGAGAGGGGCGCTGTCTCTTTCTTTAGGGTGCAACATTTGCAGAAGCTTAAAAACATTCTTATTTTCACGTACCTGTCCGCGCACGGCGCCCCGTTGAGGCACGGTCGCCCGTGGCAACTGTCTGCGTCGCACCGGGGTCCTCGAAAACCGGGCGGGCAGGTGCAGGAGAAGCTGCCGGCGTCGTCACGGCAACTGCCTCCATTGAGACACGGCTGTGATTGACAGGCGTCGGGCGGGACTTCACACGTGGGCCCTGCGGGGGGGGGGGGGGGGGGTCAAAGGCGTCCGACGAGGTCAGAGGTCGAGAGAGGTCGCGTCCACACACCGGAGCTTTCATCACAGGGACGCCTGTGATGAAAGCTCTCAGACAGCTGCTGCCACATACAATAGACCTCTGTATTCTATTCACTCTCCTATTCTATTCCCTCTGCAGCTTCACACGACGAGGACAACAGAACGTCTTCATGTGGAGGAAGAGGAGGAAGAGGGAAACTAAGACGTGCAGCAGGAGAGGAACCAATCAGCGGGCCTGACTCTACCGGGTTACGACGCTGTCAGCTGATTGGTTGATCAGCTCATATTCATACAAATGGTTTTGGGGACGTTGAAAACATGAAATAATATTAAATATAGATAAGACCCATTTAGAAGTAGAATAGAGGTCAATTGCATCCAAATAGAATATTTAATAAATCATCACATTAGATTGTTGTTAGTTGAGTTATACTTTACTACAAAATTACTTTAAAATAATTATAAATCATATTGAACTCTGAGAATAAGCGTCTCCATGTCATAATATCATTTGTTCAACAACATGGAGGATCTGTCTGATTCCTCGTTCCACACGTTGTTTTCCTCCATCATCTAAAGGTCTCTGCCTCCTCAAGGCCCCGCCCCCTCTCAAAGCCTCACCCCTCGCAACGCCCCGCCCCCTCTCACCGGTGAACCCGGCGGCGCAGCGGCAGGAGAAGCGTCCGACGCGGTCCAGGCAGGCGGCGCCGTTCCTGCAGGGCTGCGAGGCGCACTCGTCCACGTCCAGCTGGCAGCGCGCGCCCTGGAAGCCCGGCACGCAGAAACAGGCCACGCCCCCGGAGCGCGGCCTGCACAGCGCCCCGTTCTCACACGGGTTGGGGGAGCAGCGGGCCACGGGGGAGGGGAGGCCACCTGGAGGAGCACACACCTGGTCACATGACATCTATTGTTCACCTGGTCACATGACATCTATTGTTCACCTGGTCACATCTATTGTTCATCTGGTCACATCTATTGTTCACCTGGTCATATCTATTGTTCATCTGGTCACATGACATCTATTGTTCACCTAGTCACATGACATAGTGTTCATCTGCTCACATGACATCTATTGTTCACCTGGTCACATCTATTGTTCATCTGGTCACATCTATTGTTCACCTGGTCATATCTATTGTTCATCTGGTCACATGACATCTATTGTTCACCTGGTCACATCTATTGTTCATCTGGTCACATCTATTGTTCACCTGGTCACATCTATTGTTCATCTGGTCACATGACATCTATTGTTCACCTAGTCACATGACATAGTGTTCATCTGGTCACATGACATCTATTGTTCATCTGGTCACATGACATCTATTGTTCACCTGGTCACATCTATTGTTCATCTGGTCACATCTATTGTTCACCTGGTCATATCTATTGTTCATCTGGTCACATGACATCTATTGTTCACCTGGTCAAATCTATTGTTCATCTGGTCACATCTATTGTTCACCTGGTCACATCTATTGTTCACCTGGTCACATCTATTGTTCACCTGGTCAAATCTATTGTTTATCTGGTCACATGACATCTATTGTTCACCTGGTCACATCTATTGTTCACCTGGTCAATTCTATTGTTCATCTGGTCACATCTATTGTTCACCTGGTCACATCTATTGTTCATCTGGTCACATGACATCTATTGTTCACCTGGTCAAATCTATTGTTCATCTGGTCACATCTATTGTTCACCTGGTCACATCTATTGTTCACCTGGTCACATCTATTGTTCACCTGGTCAAATCTATTGTTCATCTGGTCACATGACATCTATTGTTCACCTGGTCACATCTATTGTTCACCTGGTCAATTCTATTGTTCATCTGGTCACATCTATTGTTCACCTGGTCACATCTATTGTTCAACTGGTCACATCTATTGTTCACCTGGTCACATGACATCTATTGTTCATCTGGTCACATGACATCTATTGTTCACCTGGTCACATCTATTGTTCACCTGGTCAAATCTATTGTTCATCTGGTCACATCTATTGTTCACCTGGTCACATCTATTGTTCACCTGGTCACATGACATCTATTGTTCACCTGGTCACATTACATCTATTGTTCATCTGGTCACATATCATCTATTGTTCATCTGGTCACATGACATCTATTGTTCACCTGGTCACATGACATAGTGTTCATCTGGTCACATCTATTGTTCACCTGGTCACATGACATCTATTGTTCACCTAGTCACATGACATAGTGTTCATCTGGTCACATGACATCTATTGTTCATCTGGTCACATGACATCTATTGTTCACCTGGTCACATCTATTGTTCACCTGGTCAAATCTATTGTTCATCTGGTCACATCTATTGTTCACCTGGTCACATGTATTGTTCACCTGGTCAAATCTATTGTTCATCTGGTCACATCTATTGTTCACCTGGTCACATCTATTGTTCAACTGGTCACATCTATTGTTCACCTGGTCACATGACATCTATTGTTCATCTGGTCACATGACATCTATTGTTCACCTGGTCACATCTATTGTTCACCTGGTCAAATCTATTGTTCATCTGGTCACATCTATTGTTCACCTGGTCACATCTATTGTTCACCTGGTCACATCTATTGTTCACCTGGTCACATAACATCTATTGTTCATCTGGTCACATAACATCTATTGTTCATCTGGTCACATAACATCTATTGTTCATCTGGTCACATGACATCTATTGTTCATCTGGTCACATGACATCTGTTCTTCTTCATTTTTTATTTCCTGGGAGTAGTTCCTGATGCATGTGAGGTCAGAGGTCATGATGTGGTGTGTGCAGATTGAAGCCCTCTGAGGGTGTTCAGTGTGTGGTGATGTCCGGCTCTATGAACTGAGGTGTTGCCTGAAGCTACATTAGTGACTTGTGATGACTCAGGTGAGCGTGACCCCGTGGTCCCTAGAGGTCACGCTCGGCCTTTCTGTCGCTTTGATGAAAACGAGCCAGCAGCTGTGGGCCCAGCGAGGGCTTCACATGAAGAGCCTCTCAGGGCGCCGTGCCGACTGCCATGGTAACCAATCACACTGTTTGGCTTGGTTCAATCCGTTTCCATGGCGACTGCATCCTGAAGGTTGTAAAGCGTTTACTTCAGATCCTCTGGTGTCTCGACGCCGCTGCACATCCTAAGAGGACCGGTGTTCTATCATGTCATGCTACTTGTCGAGAACTGCTACCTTGTGGTGTTGCGCATGCGCAGAGTCGATTTTCCGAGTTTATTTGACACGCCCATAATGTTTTGCCACCCTGTCGATGCACGTCTGATAACGGGGAGTGACATCCTCAAAATCCAGATTATTTCCCTAGTTAAAAGTACATTCAGCATGTATATTGTACAGGTAGTAATACTATGTAGTAATGACATGTAGATTAATGAGTGATAAGCAGTTGCTATTTCTTTTGTGTCAACAAATTATTGTAAACATGATTTGTTCACATTATCATAATAAAGCACTGGTTTATTATTAGAGTATTTAGTGTTGAAGATAAACACTTTAACAGTGAAAAGTTAAACATTGAACTTTGAAAGAAAAGCATATTGTGATAGTACAATAACATCCTATCAGAGGGTAGCATGAATCGATACACACCTATCGGTTTATGCAGCGGGTAGCACATTCTGACAAGGCAGCAAAACATGACAGAACACCGGCAATCAAATACATTATCTCTTGTGTGACTAAACCATGTGTCCTAAACATATATATACACACATATATATATATATATATATATATATATATATATATATATATATATATATATATATATATATATATATGTTGGGGTTCTTTGATTTAGGCCTTTGTTAATGATCATAAAAATGTGTCTTACATTAAAAAAATATATGATTGCATTTTTCGAGGATTCTCTTCATTGACTGCTCCTCGTCTTTTATATTAAAACAATAGAAATAAAAACAGAACACAAAGTTTCCTAAAGGTTCTTTGACATCTTTATCAGTTCTTTGAGAACTCTTTAAGGAAATGGTTCTTTAAAGAACCCTGGTTTGAAAGGTTCTTTAAAGAACCTTGTTAAAGAACCTTAAAGAACCATGTTTTTAAGGTTTTTTGAGACACCTTTATAGGTTCTTTAAAGAACTCTTTAAGGAAATGGTTCTTTAAAGAACCTTGGTTTGAAAGGTTCTTTGTGGAACCAGAAATGGTTCTTCTATGGCGTCACTCTGGAGAACCCTCTTCGGTTCCACACTCAAAGAAATGTCTCATTGGATGAACTCAATTAAAGTGTTGGCAGGTTTTCCATCCAATACTTAGATGCAACTCCAACTCAAATTTAGCACATCAGTGCAATACAATATAATTGAGTTAGTCCAACTCATTTTTATCAAACACATCTAAAATAAAATAACAATATTCATTAAATTAAATTAATTTGTGTTTGACCAACTCAAAATATAAATTAAATATTCTATTCAGTACCGCTTATCCTCATTGGGTACCTGGAAAGTTGAATTAACCCGACTGCACATCTTTGGACTGAGAGGAAGCAGGGGAACCCAGAGGGAACCCACACTGAGAACAAACTCCACACAATAGGACCGCTCCAACCGGGAATCAAACCCACAACCCTCTTGCAGTGAGGCGACAGTGCCACCCACTACACCAGTCCTGACAGCGTGTTCATCTTGTGAAAACAACCGATTTTCAGCTGGCCCATGCGCAAAGGGTAGTCCCCAATTAAACACATTAATTTTGAGTTGATATGCACACCATGTAACCTAAATAAATCTAATAAATTAAAGAATTCCTATATTTTGTGTTACACCAATTAAATATAAATATCTTCATTTTGTAATTGATGTATTTCAATGTATTAAACAATATTTAATTGAGTCACCTGTAAGAAGACTTGAATCGTTTTTTGTGAGTGCTACCTAAATAAATCTAATACATGAAAGTATTCCTACATTTTGTGTTACACACATTAAATATAAATATCTTCATTTTGTAATTGATTTATTTCAATGTATCAAACAATATTTAATTGAGTCACCTCTAAGAAAGGCTTGAATGTTTTTTTTGAGTGCAGATGCTCCTCCATGGTTCTGCGTGTGCTCGACAGCGTTCTCATCGTCACCGCGCTGCTCGGGTCGCTTCACGCCGACACGAAAAGAGATCCAACAACACTCGCCAGATGATGAGGATGAGGATGATGAAGATGATGATGATGATGATGATGATGATGATGAGGATGAGGATGAGATGATGAAGATGATGAAGATGATGATGGTGTGCACTGATCACGCCTCAAGAGCTCAATCAGGCTGAGTGGAGACGATGGAGAAGTGAAAAGAGAGCAATTACAAGTGTAGCTCCGCCTCCAGCCACTCAGCCACCGACCCTCCATCCTCGGGGAGGTCGATCGTTCCTCCAGACGCTCCGTGTGTGTGGGAAACCATGACAGGTGTTCACTAAATCCAGAGGCCTGCAGACGATAGTCTGTTGCCTGTTTGAGCCCCCCCCCCCCACACACACACACAGCTTGTACGGCTCTTTTCATATGCAAATGCCCTGTGGGGTCTTTGTCTGGTCCTATCTGGAGGTCCTGCAGAAGCGCATGCGGGCCACCTGACGGATGCCCGGCGCTGCTGCGGCGGCGTGTGTGTTCGGTGGCGATAAGAACACAGGTGATTGTGATGGAGGTGTTGTATGAGGCGTGTGGTCCATCACTCGGCAGCCCCTCACCCCCCTTACGGGGCACCAGCTGCTCACCATTGTTTAGATTTATTTTTGTCTAGATGAGCAAAGATCACCGCAGAAAGGAAATATGTGTCAGCTCTCACGGTGTTGATTGATATTGAAGTATCAGCCTCCTTCAAAACACACACGCATGGTATCCATCTTTATGTTGCGTTACTTCATTTTTAGGTTTCAGGAAACTTTTGCCAATCAAGTGTTAATAAAACAAAGGTTTGGAATGAGTCTTGTATCCAACCTGCAGGCATCATGTGGGGAATATTGAGAACACGCGATACAATAATGAACTGGTTTGTACCCCCTCACCGCTGCAAAGCATTCTGGGTTGAACACAAAGATGTAATATGCAGCATTGTGACATCAGTGTCTGATTTAATATAGAATACATCACTTTTTTAAACTTATAGATATATATATGTTTTATTACCATTGGAGAACCACTGCAATAATGAGTCTTCTTCAGCAGGTGTTCACATGCAAACAGCCCTATGAATGCACTTAGCTTTATAAACATCATATGGACATTATGATGCGTCCCATCAAGGAGGTCTTTTCTCTGAAACTCGACTCATAACCTCGGGAGAAGAAGAAGCAGTCACGTACCTCCTGTCACCAACAGGGACGAGATGAGAAGTGCGCGTGCAAGTAATTCAAAATTATGACAGCGAATTAAATCCATCATCGTCACAGGAAACCATCCTGGTGGTTGTCTCGTCCTCCACGCGAATCTCTGCCGCCCGCTGCGACTCCTCTGCTGTCGGCTGCAGATCCGCTTGATGCTCACTGTTGTGTTGATGGAGCAATAATCCAGAAAGACCACCGCGTGGCTTTGAGCGCGCGCCCTCACGCGCGGGCATGTGACGAATTACACGAGGGTTAGTTACGGGATCATTTATGTGAAGGAATAACATTTAAACATCACATAAATGGGTTTAGATAATTATAAGGGTATGCACATATGATTATGTATATGTTATTTAGATACAGCACGTGCTATAGTAAAATAAACAAAACAAACAAAGCCATACCCAAAATCTAAATATCACGATGTGATATATTAATCTTCATATCAATTTCAATCATCTTTTTCAATTAAATTGCCTATATTATACAAATAGAACTAAATTAAATAAAAAAATCGGAATGACTCGATCATTAAAATGGATTCAAAGATTGTAGAATGAATTATCATTTTATAAATAGCATGTTTGATTGATTGGTTATTTAGTTAAATGAATATAATAATATATTGTTGAGTGGATTTATGAACTGATTACAAAACGCGAGTAGACAAATAAAGAGAGAAGTGTAATCCCGTGTTTTACAGTCAGTTCTAACACACACACAACATACGTTAATAAATTAATGAAACCAAACTATATATATTGTTTAATTTCGTAGCTATACATTTATATCAAGGCTATGATAAAACAACAACAAATGAACTATATATTGTTTTATTTCGTAGCTACATTTCTATTCAGGCTTTGATGAGACAAAAAAACAACAAACTTCAGTGTCCGTGTTAAAGCGCTGGTTGTTTCCATGGCAACGCGACCAGCAAGTCGGACCCTGGGGGAAAGGACGGGTTCGAGTTTTTATTTTTTAGACCAATAAAAACTATCTTCTCGACCACTTTTAAGTAGTTTTAGTTTCTTAAAGCTCACCGTAACGTCCACGCTGTGAGTTTAAGGATGTCTGCGGCCGCGAGAGCAAACTCCGCGCCGGGTTCATCGAGGCCGGAGCCGGAAGCCAGAGGTGGGACACTCGGGGGACCGGGGGTGGCTAAGCTAACGGGTGTTGCGGTTTAAGAAGCGACCGTGTTAACCGGTGACTTTGACCCAACCCCCGTGAATGCCGCATTGCTTAATTCGTACAGTATATATTATTATGTTTATGAGAGGGTTTGACACGTCATTACTAACGAGGACTATACTAAGGAGGCTATACGTGAAAAGTCGCCAGTTAACAGGGTCGCCTGTTAAACCGTAACACCGGTAGCTAGTTAATCCCAACCGGAAGTTAGATAGTTATAACAGCCACTAACTTCTGCAGTAATGATTACAGATGTATAGTTATATCTCTCCCTCTCAAACTAACACAATTATGCGTCAATATTATTTTTTATATATATACATAATGTATATATTATATAGAATCTGTGTATGTATATAATTTATATATATATATATATATTAATACAATGTATATATGTATATATACATACACACATTATATATAATATATATAATATATTATATAATATTATATAATGTATATATTATATATAATGTGTGTATATATATAGATTATATAATGTGTATGTATATATATACATACATACACACATAATATATCAAATATATATATATATATATATATATTACTACTATTAGGATACCTGTTGTGTGATTTAAAGTAGTACATCCCCTCATACCAAGGTGAGTTATCCTCCTCCTGGTATACTTGAGTTTTTTATTCGTATTTGTGTTTCTCCAGTTGTGGAGCTGAATGTCCCAGCGGAGAGCAGGAGGAGACCTCCTCCCATCGTCAACAACCACGGCCTCCCAGATGAGCTGTTGGTCAGCCTGACCTCCACCGTGAGCAGCAGGAGCACGGCGGGCCACACTGCACACTGCAAGGTATCTATTCTCCCACCATTGGTCCAACAAGAGACGGCATTATGTCTACGGGGTTCCCCAAGAAGGATGCTGTGCACACAGGGATGTGGACTCAGACGGCCGGACGCAGTCTGGCATCACCAGCTTGGACGCAAGAAATACAAATTCTTTCTGGAGCAGCCGACGTCCCTGACCGGAGCGGGCAGGTCAGCTGCACCGACAGAACAGAGTTGTTGTTGTTGTTGTTGTTGCAACAATAATGTTCATCCAAAGATTTAGAGTTATGTCAACCAATAAAACGTCACTTGCATGTATATTGGTTTGGATATTGCATTTTCACCTAACTAATTTTTTAGTTTATTTCAATCATTTTATTTTAAAGTTTGTATAAGTTACACATTACCAGACAACAAAAAACACCACCGAATAAATAAAGATGACATAACATATAACAACCAACTATACGAACATTCAGACAGGGACAGAAAAACACGCACATAAATCATCATAAGTCATCATCCTTCATATTAAAACTACTATAACAATTGTGTTTATATCATTCCTACCACCATTTTATTTGCTACTTGTTGAATGTCCCATGAATGAATAGTGACCTGTAATCTGATAATTGCGTTGGTCATCTCAAAGGGTCTTAACGTCGGCTTTCTGCACCCTGCAGACGAGCCTTCAGAGACGGGTTGTTTTCTTTATGTTTCTCTCCTGATTGGATGACGTCCATTCAGGGATATTTCGTTCCTGTGCGACGCCATGGTGACCCAGAGGAAGAGGAGCCCCCTCCCCCCACTCACTGACAGAAGTGGCATCGGAGAACCACAGGTAAACGGTCTCAGGTGACCTTTCAACCCTTCATGCAAACATATGTACGGCGCTAGAATCAGACAAAAGTCGTAACTTACCTGTTTCATTTCTGAGCGTCCTGTGGGACGACACACAGTGAAAGCCGTGCTACAGAAACCTCATTTCAACCCAAAAGGGGGGAAAGAAACCATGCCGACTGGAGCTGCAGTCGGTCTGTGCATGTCGATCGTGTCTTGCAAAGATAATACAGATAATTAACATAGTTAGTAAAAGTCAAAAGAGTCATTTTAAATATTCACATTCAGTCGTAGAAGGTTTTACAGAGGCTGTGATTCAGCATCAGAAACACACCGGGGCAACGGGCAACATTGACCCTCAGAAATAAAGTGTTGCCCCTGATGTCACCAGGAGGGGGCAACACATGCTCCCGTCATTCAGATATTTGAATAGCATGTTATTGTTGTTCTTTGTTGTGTGTGTCCTATCTGTATGGCCTGTGCTCTACACAAGAAAATCAATAAATACAATTTTTAATTATAAAAAAACAAAGAAATAATTTATAATTATTGATAGTTATTTAACAAATTTAATAACAATAAATATTCACAAAGCAATAAGAATACAATTGAATATGTTTGCCTGATTTATGTTTTCTGTTTGTTTTTTGTTCTAAAAATATAAGAAAACACTTTGAATCTGTAGACTGCTGCATACTTGTCTTATTATTGCCATTGGTATGACACTTGCTCTTATACTGTAAGCCTAAATAAGTCTATTTATTATTGTTGAATAAAGGTTTAATATTATTTCACACGTTTCAAAAAGTGCCCCCAATTTCTTTTTAATTGCTTCTGGATTTCAGTCAGTGGGGAAGAAACTGAAATATGTTCATTTCTCCTTGCTGTGATTCCCGACCACCACATGAACCTCACATGCATGGCGTGTGTTTCGTCTGGTGATGACCACGGCCGCTCTTCTGTCTCCCAGAACGTGAAAGTCTCAGAGCGTCTGATCCCCGAGGAGTATCACGTGGTGAAGAACAAAGGTCTGCGGAGCCTCCAGTTCTTCGAGGAGTGAGTCGGCTTTCTTACCTAAATCTTCATTTTACTTTTGTAATACATGAAAAAGCCCCGGCTCACGCTGCTGCCCTCCTCAGTGCGTTCACGGTGCAGCTGCAGGACGACGAGCAGAAGCTGCGCGTCTTCCCTTCATTGTGAGTTACTGCAGTGATGAGAGTAGGAAGTATAGTCCGCTGTGCCGTAACCCTTTCAGCCCCAGCCTTAGTTCAGGCCTCCGAGTGCCCAAACCAAACACGGTGTATGTCTGCAACCACGACGGCTGTTTCACCATTTGTACATGTTTACCTTTTGATCATGTGGGTCTTTTGTTCACGTGTTCATATCAGTCTCTAGTTACTGGGTCACAGTACATCAACACGTATATACATTTCAAAAGCACTTCCAGGATGATTATATCTCAAATCATATTACACTATGTTAACATTCTCTCTTCAAAGTGTGACTTTGAAAGAGTGAAGCAGAACAAAGTTAGAAGGTTTTAGTCCAGAGGATTCAGGCCAGGTCTCCAAAGCGGACATTTTGGCACGTTTAGATTTCAATGTTGTCATGTAACAAACCATATATTTCACTTCTTTGTTACTCATGGTGTTCAATATATCTAAACACAGCATTTTTAAAACATTTTTAAGATAAACAAAAAGATTAATTATAATTTAGAAATTTCTAAAACTATATTTTTCCATAAACACAACTCAGCGGGGGAGGGGTCGATCCCAGAAAACGACACATTTTTGGAGACATCAGCGCCAGTAGAAATGAGGGTTAGGGCTAGCCAACACGAGACCCTAGACTGGCCCCACTGGCAGCCAGTAGCACCCTGAAAGGTGCCACCATTGGTGAAACGTCAACCCCCAAGCTGCCGGCCCAGGGCCGCTCCCATCGGGCGCTGTGTGCGTGCTCCGTGTGTCCAGGAGGCCCAGTGGCCGGCTGGAGGTCATCCAGCTGACGAGGAGGATGGACGACATGCTGGAGAAGGCCGGAGTGGATCGGCAGATGGAGGAGCTGACGGAGCTCTCCCAGGTAGGCGGACGTACAGACGAGAGCCACGTCGGGCTTTGGGGCGGAGCGTAGACCTGCAACGTGTGCTGAGAGCAACTGGGGACAGACTTCACTACACTGAGCGGCTCCACAGATGGAGGGTCTGCTGGAGCTGCTGCAGGTGGAGCAGAGCATCTACAACATGGTTTTCCACGAGCTGATCCGGCAGGTCAGCGTCGGCTGTGCCGAGAGAGGACAGCTGCTCGCCAAGCTCAGGTTGCTGTTGTTGTTGTTGTTAAATTTAATGTTGTTCCATAATTGTTTTCATACAATAGAAATACATCTTCTTTTAATCCCTTTTTCAGTCTTTTGTGCAGTAAACTTACACACATCTCTCAAATCATATTTACGGACAATATATATTTATTTAAATGGTAAAAACACTGCTGAGAGTTTCATAAGCCTTCACACCAGGTTATGGAAATATGGATGTATATAATAGATAATAGATGTAGATAGGATAATAGATGTAGATAGAATAATAGATGTAGATAGAATAATAGATGTAGATATAATAATAGATGTAGATCATTTTGCAACTGTGTTTACTTTAAAAAAAATATGTTTAAAGACTTTTGGAAGATTTTCAGAAGATCTTTTTCCAGCAATGACCCTCAAGAAGCCTTTTTCACAGCTGTGTGTGTGTGTGTGTGTGTGTGTGTGTGTGTGTGTGTGTGTGTGTGTGTGTGTGTGTGTGTGTGTGTGTGTGTGTGTGTGTGCAGAGAGCGCTACCAGGCCCTGCTGCAGCGCGTCCCCCGGCAGCTGGCGGCTCTGCACACGGAGGCGCTGGCTCAGCGCGCTCTGGACCGCCGGCTGACGGAGGAGATCCGGCGCATCCAGAGCTCCATCCAGAGGCTCAACAGGTGCGTGGTTCACAGTGGAGCCGTAACCGGGGGCGACAGCGCCACGTGTAAGGTACTAGCGTTCACGGCAACGTGTGGACGTAATCCACGTGTTCTGGTGCGTCCTCTTCTCAGGGAGCTGTGCCGGATGAGGGACCACGATGCGTCCGTCTCCCGGCAGGCCGAGCGCGCTCAGCGGCAGCTGGCAGAGGCCCTCGAGCAAACGCACACCAACTCCGAGTGAGTCCCCGTACAGCACATTGACCCCCGTCCACTTAGGGACAGGGGTCAGGTCATGGCCGCCGGCCCAATGCGGCCGGCACCTCGTTTGGTGCCCCCCGGCGGCTTGAAAGACACGCGATCGCCTTTTCTTTGAGAAACTGAAGGAAAATATCCTGTGCTTTTATTTTGAAGGTTTGAACTCAAATGGATTTATGTTTTAATGTTAGAGAAATCTTATTATGTGCACTATTTCTACACTATAAACAATAATCAAATGCAAAGAGAGTTATTTAACAATATATTTGATTAGTTTATACATTTATGTTTCAGGTACACTGGCCCTTTAAGAGGCGGCCATGATGTGTGTCTAGGGGCACAAATGGCAAATTAAACCTTGAATCTTGAAAATCTTGAATCTATTATTATTAGAATTGGCCCTCTTTGTTCTCTTTGTCTGGATTGCTGGTCTCTAGGTGTCATTTTCTGTGGCCCCCCAACGGCTTGAATGACTCACGATCAACTTTTCTTAAAGAAATTGAAGAAAATTATCCTGTGCTTTTATTTTGAAGGTTCTAAAATTCAATGGATTTGTGTTATAATGTGTATGAGATTAAATTAACAATAATAATCATCTAATAAGTTTATTAGCAGTATGTTTGGGAGTGGTTCATAGGTTCATAGGTTCATAGGTTCATAGGTTCATAGGTTCATAGGTTTATAGGTTTACAGGTTTATAGGTTTACAGGTTTACAGGTTTACAGGTTTATAGGTTTACAGGTTTACAGGTTTACAGGTTTACAGGTTTACAGGTTTACAGGTTTATAGGTTTACAGGTTTACAGGTTTACAGGTTTACAGGTTTACAGGTTTACAGGTTTACAGGTTTACAGGTTTACAGGTTTATAGGTTTACAGGTTTACAGGTTTACAGGTTTACAGGTTTACAGGTTTATAGGTTTACAGGTTTACAGGTTTACAGGTTTACAGGTTTACAGGTTTATAGGTTTACAGGTTTATAGGTTTACAGGTTTACAGGTTTACAGGTTTATAGGTTTACAGGTTTACAGGTTTACAGGTTTACAGGTTTACAGGTTTATAGGTTTACAGGTTTACAGGTTTACAGGTTTACAGGTTTACAGGTTTACAGGTTTACAGGTTTACAGGTTTACAGGTTTACAGGTTTATAGGTTTATAGGTTTACAGGTTTACAGGTTTATAGGTTTCAGTTCCACCTTTTGGCCGGGATGCTGCTGTGGCCCACGGTAAAAAGAAAAGTTGACGCATTCCAAAATTAACCAGCGGGATTAATATGAAGCTTATTCTTCTGGTTGATGTGAGTGATTTATTTCAAGAGATGTATTCATGCTTTGCTCAGGGAATGACAAAGAATACCGCAAAGAGTAGCATGCCAGGTGTCGCTATCCTAGCAACTTTGACTGTACGTTACTTCCAAACGTGGAGGCGTAATGATGCGAGTGTTTCAAGGGGAAGCCACAGATGTAGTATGGCTGCTCTGTGCCCTCAGGGCGCTGCAGGGCTACCACCAGCTGTACCAGCTGCACCGCGGCCGCCTGGAGGCCCGGCTGGCCCGGCTGGCGGAGGACAGAGACTCCTGGAGCCGCCTCGCCTTCGGCCTCGCCCTCAAGGTGAGGGCCGGGCGGCGGGCGCTCGGCGCCGCACGCCACGCTGCAGGGGTTTGGGGTTTGAATGTTTAACTGAAGCGCAATCAGAAGGAATGGGAAGTATATCAGTGTGGATGATTTAATGATACAAACCGCCGTGGTCAGTGTTGTTGTTTACGATGAGTTTGGGTTGTGGGGACAACACGCAGATACGGGGATGGGAAACCTGGAAAAGTCCTGGGATTTTAAAACACTGGAAAAGTCATTGGAGAAAAATATAATCACAATATTTTTAGAAAAAGTCATTGAAATGTGTTATATTCATGTTAATTTACACAGTATATATACTGTATGCTTTGGAGTTCTCATTTTGAGTTTAAAACAATATTTCTATCACTTTGTCATGTCTACATCTGAGCTTTGGTGATGTAGATGTGGTGGAAAGCCCTGGGTCGGTCCTTGAAACCCACTGGTCCCCATGTGTATGAACCCTGACATGTCTCTGAATGTCAGGTGATCAGTTTGAAGAAGCTGCAGCTGATCCACCGGCTTCACGCCATCGAGCAGAGCTGGTTGAAGTCGGCCGAGCAGTGCTGCCTCTCCCTCAGCTTGAAGGTAACAAAGCGCTTCCTGTTCCTGCCCCAGGTGTGACCCCCAGGTGTGACCCCCAGGTATGACCCCCAGTGCTCAATTCACTGTGACCGTGACCGTCCTGCTTTAGGACTCAGACGACCTGAATACCATCATGGAGTTCACCGACCACTGGAGGGAGCAGCTGACCGCCTTCATGTCCCAGATGAAGAGGACTGAGCGTGCTCAGTGTGAACAGATCGGGGCAATCCAGCAAGGCATCGGCCAGTGGCTCGCCTTCTGCACCGCGCACCATCAGTAAGGGAGCGCGGCGACACCAGGGGAGCTTTCATAATCAACCATTCATTAAAAGATATATGTATAATTGTGTATGTATATATATATTTTTTTATATATATATATATAATTGTTTATATATATAATGATATATATATATATATCATATATATATACATATCATTATATATCATTATATATATAATGATATATATATATATCATTATATATACATATATTTATTTATTTATATATACATATATATGTATATATACATGTATATATATATATATATATATATTTATATATAACTATATAATATAATATAATATATATATATATATATATATACAGTATATAGATACATTTTTCTGTAAACCTGCTCAGTATAGTGTCAATTTAATGAAGCAGAGATGGACGTGTGTCTTCCTCTCTTTCAAGCGGTCCTCAACCAAAACATGATGGCGCTTCTTTGGAAAAGTGTCACGCCGATATGAAGAACTGGTCACAGGTAAGACATTCACCTCCTTCATGTGTTCATCATCCCTGATGACGTCCATCTGTCTGCACACAGAGACATGGATGGGCCATCTGGAACCAAAGATGGTTCTTCAGAGTGATGCCATAAAAGAACCATTTCTGGTTCCACAAAGAACCTTTCAAACCAGGGTTCTTTAAATTGACCATTTCCTTAAAGAGTTCTTGAAAGAACCTATAAATGTGTCTCAAAGAACCTTCAAAAAATGGTTCTTTAAGGCAGCATTTCCAAAATGTCTCTTCTCAGTAGGTGATGGTTCTTCGTAGAACCACAAAGCCTTTTAAAGAACCATTTAAGAACCTTTATTTGTCTGTCTCTTTGTATTTAATACTGCTCTTGAACCTAAATTAGGAAAAGCTTTTTTCAAAGCGTGCATTTTATATATAATGTAATTATCAAGTGGATGTGTTATGATGTGAGTTATACAGTAAGTTTAATGTCCTTGACTCCTCCCCCCTGTTCTGCTCCTCTGCAGTCATTGGCCCTCCAGTGTGACACCTATCAAGGTGAGACGCTGCCGTGCTGCCAGCAGACACTCGGCGAGCTCGACCACAACCGGGAAAGATGGCTGAACCTCAGCCTGGCGCTCTTCAGAAGACACGCCCCTCCTCCGGTGGACGGTGAACCGACAGCCGGAGGCCAGCAGGCCCTCAGAGAGCTGGACACGGCCCTGTCGGGGCTCCTGAAGCAGCTGGACACCCACGTCACTGGAGAGAGTGGTGAGGGTTCATTGGTCAAGAGGATGAACCTGTTCACTGGTCATGTGATGAACCTGTTCATTGGTCACGTGGATTAACCTGTTCATTGGTCACCATGGTGATGAACCTGTTCATTGGTCATGTGGATGAACCTGTTCATTGGTCAAGAGGATGAACCTGTTCATTGGTCATGTGATGAACCTGTTCATTGGTCATGTGGATGAACCTGTTCATTCGTCATGAGGATGAACCTGTTCACTGGTCATGTGATGAACCTGTTCATTGGTCATGTGGATGAACCTGTTCATTGGTCATGTGGATGAACCTGTTCATTGGTCACCATGGTGATGAACCTGTTCATTGGTCATGTGGATGAACCTGTTCATTGGTCACCATGGTGATGAACCTGTTCATTGGTCATGTGGATGAACCTGTTCATTGGTCATGTGGATGAACCTGTTCATTGGTCATGAGGATGAACCTGTTCATTGGTCATGAGGATGAACCTGTTCATTGGTCATGAGGATGAACCTGTTCATTGGTCAAGAGGATGAACCTGTTCACTGGTCATGTGATGAACCTGTTCATTGGTCATGTGGATGAACCTGTTCATTGGTCAAGAGGATGAACCTGTTCATTGGTCATGTGGATGAACCTGTTCATTGGTCATGTGGATGAACCTGTTCATTGGTCATGTGATGAACCTGTTCATTGGTCATGTGGATGAACCTGTTCATTGGTCATGTGGATGAACCTGTTCATTGGTCACTATGGTGATGAACCTGTTCATTGGTCATGTGGATGAACCTGTTCATTGGTCATGAGGATGAACCTGTTCATTGGTCATGTGGATGAACCTGTTCATTGGTCACCATGGTGATGAACCTGTTCATTGGTCATGTGGATGAACCTGTTCATTGGTCACCATGGTGATGAACCTGTTCATTGGTCATGTGGATGAACCTGTTCATTGGTCATGTGGATGAACCTGTTCATTGGTCATGTGGATGAACCTGTTCATTGGTCACCATGGTGGTGAACCTGTTTATTGGTCATGTGGATGAACCTGTTCATTGGTCATGAGGATGAACCTGTTCATTGGTCGTGTGGATGAACCTGTTCTTTGGTAGTCTTGATGTTCTCGTGGTACTCCATGGGGGGTCTAGTCCTCAAGGCGTGGCCTTCAGCTGACCCCGTCGTGCCGTTCCAGGGGTCGGCGGTCGGGTCGCGGCGCTGCTCGGCTCGATGGCGTCCCGGGCCTCCGGGCTCTGTGCGGCGGCCGATGGACCCGCGGTGCCCTCCGTCTCTGATTGGCTGCAGCTGGAGGAGGCTCTGAGGACGTGGGCGGGTCTGGCCCAACGTGTGTTTCAGGACCAGAACCAAGAGGACAACAAGCCTGACCTGTTGTACGTTTGGTTTGAACTACGGAGAAAACGGAAAGAAAGACGCCATTTGGCCATTTGAGTTTATTTTTATGTAATTTATGAATTATTTGTAAGATGATGTGTCGTTCAAGCTAACTCTCCTTTTTAAACACATTTCATTCATTGCTGGTGAGAAATATATATACATACACCGGTAGATATTTGTTTACTTTTTATTTATCGAACAAAAAAGAAATAAACAAAACAGTTTAAATGACAAAAAGAAAAACTTAAATGAAATCGAAAATTCAAATAAAGAAAAGACAGTAGAAAATATATAGTAAATTGGGTTAATAGGCTTAATACTTATTTACCTTCTGTGTGTGTGCTATGTGTGTGTGTGCGTGTGTGTGTGTGTGCGTGTGTGTGTGACTGTGTGCGTGTGTGTGCGTGTGTGTGTGTTTGCGTGTGTGTGACTGTGTGCGTGTGTGTGCGTTTGCGTGTGCGTGTGTGCGCGTGTGTGTGTGCGCGCGTGTGCGTGCGCGTTTGCGTGTGCGTGTGTGTGTGTGTGTGTAGCTCAGAGGCAGAGGAGGCGCTACACAAGGTGCAGCAGTTCCTCAGCACCATGCGTGACTTCACGGAGGGGGCGAGCCGGCGGCTCGGAGACGAGGTCAGTACCAACCGACCAGTCACCTCCAGCCGGGCGGTGGCTTTGATGTATTCAACACCAGAAGTAAAACACGAGTGAATAAATGGTTTGGTACTTGAAACCGGCCAAAGTCAAATTCCCCAGATGGTGCTTGAATGAGCCCAAATGCACATTTTAGAGACCTCGCCTGAATTGTCCTTAAAGCCTCTGACTTTATTTCTGCTTCCCTCTCCGGTGAACCTTGGCAGACAGACGCTCCCATGTGTTCTTATCTCAGCTCTGCATCCTCCCTGGAGTCAGGATCCTCAATGTGCTTTTCTTTCTCCCCGGGCGAACCTAACACTTCTACTTTAGCTGTGTTTGATCTTTCTTTACTCCTCACCAGTAACATATACACTCATATGTACACACCTGAACAACACCTCACATGTGTTGCCTTCATTATCACACCAACGGTATCCAAACGGCCGTTGTGGTGCAGAGATGTAAACCCTGTTTACTTTTGGTTTGTTATTCCAAGCAGAAACCTCAAAAACAGGTCCATTTGCACGGGGCTGAAAAGGTTAAAGAACCATGTTTTGAAGGACATGGTTCTTTAAAGAACCCTGGTTTGAAAGGTTATTTGAAGGCACCATGAATGGTGTCTTAAAGAACCATGTTTTAAGGTTCTTTGAGACACCTTTATAGGTTCTTTGAAGAACGCTTTAAGAACACATCCGCTCCTGAAGCTGAGCGGTTCCTCCCCCCTCAGGTCTGTTCTCTTCACACGGGTCTGACCCGCTGGATGCTGGATCTGCTGCTCGTCATGGTTCCAGAGCACAGTGGAGACCAGGACCAGGACCAGGACCAGCACCACCGCTACATGACAAACCTCTCACCACAGACGCTGGATAAAGACGCCAAGACGCTGACTGAGAAACTGAGCTTGTTCTCCGTGAACATCAGCAGGTAGCTGACGTGGTTTCATCGTTTCCTTGTCCCGGTTTATTGTCATGAGATGCTGTTCACCAACGTATCTCACACGTCAGTCCAGTGAGGAGGTGCTGAACGGAGTCAGAGGGCAGCGATGACCTTCTCACTCATACATGATGAGTAACTCCGAGATCTAAATGTTGGTTTGGTTCCACTCCAGCTCTTGGGAACGGATCCTGGAGGAGCAGATTCTGCAGAACCCACTGGAGGCCCAGAGCGAAGAGGAGATGAGCGAGTGCAGGAATCTGCAGGTAAAAGTTATGTAGCGGAATTAAATAGATGGAAAATAACTTTATCGTAACATTAGGCCTACATCGATAGAAAAATAAGATATATAACATTCTGAGGCCGACTGACTTGTCTTTACTTTGAGAGGTGCAGTACCGGAGTTACCCACTAGGGGGAGGTGAAAACACGTGTGCTGTCTGCTCTCTCGTCCTCAGAAGGAGAGCACCGGTTGGGTGGAGACCAGCATGATGCTGCTCTGTGGAGTGGCAGGTGTTCCTGCAGAGCTTCCTGGCCTGCAGGCTGACTCCGCCCCCAGAGACCACGCCCCGGAGGCTCTGGGGAGGAGCCAATCAACATCTCACATGACTTTGACTCCTACGGTAAAGATGACCACGGCTGTGGTTTACTCTTCATAACTGTGATTGTGTGCTCTATGTTCTTATTTGTTTATTATCATTTTAGTTATTTTTATTGTATAGATTTTAAGATGTTTTAATTATGTGTAAAGTGTCTTTGAGTACCTTGAAAAGCTCTCTATTTAAATGAAATGCATTATTATTCATGATCTTGTATTTTAACTGGGTCTCTTATTGGAGAAGTTACTCGGATGTCTTGCCGGTTGATTGGCGGTGATACTGACACGACAGTGGAGTAGAACTTCAGAGGAGAGATTCTTTTGACTACGTATTAATTAATCAACACAAATATCTGGAAGACTTTCAAAGTACCACCGTGTGTGTGTGTGTGTGTGTGTGTGTGTGTGTGTGTGTGTGTGTGTGTGTGTGTGTGTGTGTGTGTGTGTGTGTGTGTGTGTGTGTGTGTGTGTGTGTGTGTGTGTGTGTGTGTGTGTGTGTGTGTGTGTGTGTGTGTAGGGGAACAGGGACGCGTCAGCAGAGCCTCCAGCAGGCGGGGGGGTGGGAGGCGAGCCAGGAGAGGTGAACAGCCCCACGACAGCTGGACCCTGGACACTAAATATAACATATGTGGGATGAGTGGGGCCTCGACGACAGTATAAATAACACTTATGTCACTTCAGTTCGTTTCCCATGTTCTCGGTCCAGTACGAACTGACTTGCTCCAAACAATAACATGTAGTGGCTGTTGTCGTCCAGCAGGGGGAGCTGCCTGAGCCCACTGTGGTGAAGATGATCAGCTACGATGGAAACGTCAAGCGCAGACAGCTGGGACAGAAACGAGTGCTCCTGACCGGGGTCAGGACGCCACCGGAGCACACCGTCTACCTGTCTGACCGCCTGTCTGTCTGTCTGCCTGTCTGCCTGTCTGACCGCCTGTCTGTCTGTCTGTCTGCCTGTCTGACCGCCTGTCTGTCTGTCTGCCTGTCTGACCGCCTGTCTGTCTGTCTGTCTGTCTGCCTGTCTGACCGCCTGTCTGTCTGTCTGTCTGTCTGACTGTCTGACCGCTTGTCTGTCTGTCTGCCTGTCTGACCGCCTGTCTGTCTGTCTGCCTGTCTGACCGCCTGTCTGTCTGTCTGTCTGTCTGCCTGTCTGACCGCCTGTCTGTCTGCCTGTCTGACCGCCTGTCTGACCGACTGTCTGACCGCCTGTCTGTCTGTCTGTCTGTCTGCCTGTCTGACCCCCTGTCTGTCTGTCTGCCTGTCTGACCGCCTGTCTGTCTGTCTGCCTGTCTGACCGCCTGTCTGACCGGCTGTCTGACCGCCTGTCTGTCTGTCTGCCTGTCTGACCGCCTGTCTGTCTGTCTGACCGCCTGTCTGTCTGTCTGACCGCCTGTCTGTCTGTCTGTCTGTCTGTCTGACCGCCTGTCTGTCTGTCTGTCTGCCTGTCTGACCGCCTGTCTGTCTGTTTGCCTGTCTGTCTGTCTGTCTGTCTGACCGCCTGTCTGTCTGTCTGTCTGCCTGTCTGACCGCCTGTCTGTCTGTTTGCCTGTCTGACCGCCTGTCTGTCTGTCTGCCTGTCTGACCGCCTGTCTGTCTGTCTGTCTGCCTGTCTGACCGCCTGTCTGTCTGTCTGCCTGTCTGACCGCCTGTCTGTCTGCCTGTCTGCCTGTCTGACCGCCTGTCTGTCTGTCTGACCGCCTGACTGTCTGTCTGCCTGTCTGTCTGTCTGTCTGCCTGTCTGACCGCCTGTCTGTCTGTCTGCCTGTCTGACCGCCTGTCTGACCGCCTGTCTGTCTGTCTGCCTGTCTACCTGTCTGACCGCCTGTCTGTCTGTCTGCCTGTCTGACCGCCTGTCTGACCGCCTGTCTGACCGCCTGTCTGTCTGTCTGCCAGACTGAGGAGCTGGTTGTGTCTCCAGCCACAGATGAAGCGCAGAAAGCTTTTGGTGATCTGACCACGATCAGTTTACTGCAGCAGGAACTTCAGTAAGTCAACGTGTGACATCACCTTTAAATAACAGCCAGGGGGACATCCAGGTGAGGGGTCTCTCCAGGTGAGGGGTCTCTTGTGTTCCAGTGACTCTGAGCTGCGTGTCCAGAGGGCGGAGCAGCGGTTCCTTGAAGCCGAAGACGCCCTGCAGGGGGCGCTGGAGACGATCCGGGACCTGGAGGGACGCCTGCAGGGTCGGCCCGGCCTCAAGAGCAGCAGCGAAGGTACGACGGACCCAAAGAGCCCGCGGCCCCCTACCTGAGACACGGACACAAGAACCACAGGGTTCCTACGGCATGGTAAACCCGGAAAAGTCCTGGAACTTGTAAAAATGTTATTCCAGGCATGGAAAAGTCCCTGAATTAAAGAAAAAAGTTTGGAAAAATCATGGACATGTATTATATTCATATGTCTACTCACGCTGAGTTTATAATAATTATTATACTTTTTAAAAGAATGACGCTCTAAATATAAGCCGCCATACTTTCTTTTATACTCTCACATTTTTCCGCGCTGCAAGTGAACGCACCATGACAGAAAAGACAAAGACTGTCTTTGTAATTTGTGAAATTGGGCTATACAAATAAACTGAATTAAAAAAATGAAATTGGTCATGACCCATGAGGATGAACCTGTTCATTGGTCATGAGGATGAACCTGATCATTGGTCATGTGGATGAACCTGTTCATTGGTCATGAGGATGAACCTGTTCATTGGTCATGAGGATGAACCTGATCATTGGTCATGTGGATGAACCTGTTCATTGGTCATGAGGATGAACCTGATCATTGGTCATGTGGATGAACCTGTTCATTGGTCATGAGGATGAACCTGTTCATTGGTCATGTGGATGAACCTGTTCATTGGTCATGTGATTAACCTGTTCATTGGTCGTGTGGATGAACCTGTTCATTGGTCATGTGGATGAACCTGTTCATTGGTCAAGAGGATGAACCTGTTCATTGGTCATGTGATGAAGCTGTTCACTGGTCAAGAGGATGAACCTGTTCACTGGTCAAGAGGATGAACATGTTCACTAATCGTGTGGATGAACCTGTTCATTGGTTGTGTGGATGAACCTGTTCATTGGTCATGTGGATGAACCTGTTCATCGGTCATGTGGATGAACCTGTTCACTGATCGTGTGGATGAACCTGTTCATTGGTCATGAGGATGAACCTGTTCATTGGTCATGAGGATGAACCTGTTCATTGGTCAAGAGGATGAACATGTTTACTGATTGTGTGGATGAACCTGTTCATTGGTCATGTGGATGAACCTGTTCATTGGTCATGTGATGAAGCTGTTCATTGGTCATGAGGATGAACCTGTTCATTGGTCATGAGGATGAACCTGTTCATTGGTCATGAGGATGAACCTGTTCATTGGTCATGAGGATGAACCTGTTCATTGGTCAAGAGGATGAACCTGTTCATTGGTCATGTGGATGAACCTGTTCATTGGTCATGAGGATGAACCTGTTCATTGGTCAAGAGGATGAACCTGTTCACTGATCGTGTGGATGAACCTGTTCATTGGTTGTGTGGATGAACCTGTTCATTGGTCATGTGGATGAACCTGTTCATTGGTCATGAGGATGAACCTGTTCATTGGTCATGTGGATGAACCTGTTCACTGTCGTGGATGAACCTGTTCATTGGTCATGTGGATGAACCTGTTCATTGGTCATGAGGATGAACCTGTTCATTGGTCATGTGGATGAACCTGTTCATTGGTCATGAGGATGAACCTGTTCATTGGTCATGTGGATGAACCTGTTCATTGGTCATGAGGATGAACCTGTTCATTGGTCATGAGGATGAACCTGTTCATTGGTCATGAGGATGAACCTGTTCATTGGTCATGAGGATGAACCTGTTCATTGGTCATGTGGATGAACCTGTTCATTGGTCATGAGGATGAACCTGTTCATTGGTCATGTGGATGAACCTGTTCACTGATCGTGTGGATGAACCTGTTCATTGGTCAT
Source organism: Liparis tanakae (assembly GCA_036178185.1). NCBI lineage: Eukaryota > Metazoa > Chordata > Actinopteri > Perciformes > Liparidae > Liparis > Liparis tanakae. The sequence continues at coordinate 312,731 of CM070102.1, forward strand.
GAGGATGAACCTGTTCATTGGTCATGTGGATGAACCTGTTCATTGGTCATGAGGATGAACCTGTTCATTGGTCATGTGGATGAACCTGTTCATTGGTCCTGTGATGAAGCTGTTCATTGGTCATGAGGATGAACCTGTTCACTGATCGTGTGGATGAACCTGTTCATTAGTCATGAGGATGAACCTGTTCATTGGTCATGTGGATGAACCTGTTCATTGGTCATGTGATGAAGCTGTTCATTGGTCGTGTGGATGAACCTGTTCACTGATCGTGTGGATGAACCTGTTCATTAGTCATGAGGATGAACCTGTTCATTGGTCATGAGGATGAACCTGTTCATTGGTCGTATGGATGAACCCTGAATACAGTATTAAAGTGTTTAATGTGTGTTTTGTTGCAGAGGGGAAGAAGACGCCCCCCCTCCCCCTCCCGACTCCTCCAAAGAAGAGTGAACCCAAACCCACCAGCAGCACCAAGAAGACCAAGAAACGCTGACGCGGCCGAGGAGGAGGACGCTCCATTCAATGTGGGAGGAGGGTCCACTTGTTTCCATTAGGATGTTTGGCTTTGCAGCGTGACTGCCCCCTGGTGGTCGACCAGGAGCACGTTTCACACCCTTTATGGGGCACTCTTTGAAATACTTTGAAATTCAAAATGTCAACATTACGGCGCTATTGGAGAACATAAAAATACAGTTTTACTGTTGTAAGATAAACATTTAGATAGAAAATCAACATCAACGAACTAACCATATTTGGCTCCTTGCCCAATTGTGGTAAAATAAAAGAAGTTACCATATGTGGTTCCTCGCCCGATAAAGGGTTAATGTCGCTTTATTTAATCAGACCTTTATAAAGGCGCAGCTGTCAGGGTGACAGAGGGACACCTTTTGATTGGTCCATAAAGGTCCAATTGCGTCCCTTAGTTTCCCCCCTGAATGAACGTGAGTCCCCAGCAGGCATCATCTCCACCGCCTCACGGCACAGCGCCGTCTTCTTCCCTGACGTACGTGGCGAGGAAGCTGTCGAGCTCCAGCATCCAATACCCACACTTCTCCAGACGGACCGGTTCCAGAGGAGCAGCCCGTTGGGCTCAGCAGCTTCAGCTCCACCAGCTTTAAACGAGCTCAGAGGACCCGGCGCCCACAGAGCGCCAGGTCCCAGGGGAGCGTCTCTCGGCTGCTCCTCACTTCCTGCTGGCCGAGGAGCTCTGCCTGGCGGTTGCAGGTCGGACCTCCGGAGGCTCCGGTGCAGCCGTGGATCGGGTCTGAGCGGTTTCCGGACGTGTTGCTATGGACTCTTTCTTCTTCGGCGGCGCGGCGGCGGCCGGCTCCCACAGGATGAACTCGTGCAGCAGCGTGTTGACGGCCTCCGGAGACTCCATCATCACCATGTGACCGCCGTCCTCCAGGACCTTCAGGAAGGCCAGCAGCAGGATCTGAGGGGGATGAGGAGGTAGAGGAGGCTAGACCTCTGCAGGGTTCATCCACACGACCAATGAACAGGTTCATCCACATGACCAATGAACAGGTTCATCACCATGGTGACCAATGAACAGGTTCATCACCATGGTGACCAATGAACAGGTTCATCCACATGACCAATGAACAGGTTCATCCACACGACCAGTGAACAGGTTCATCCACATGACCAATGAACAGGTTCATCCACACGATCAGTGAACAGGTTCATCCACATGACCAATGAACAGGTTCATCCACGCGATCAGTGAACATGTTCATCCTCTTGACCAGTGAACAGGTTCATCCTCTTGACCAGTGAACAGGTTCATCCTCTTGACCAGTGGGCGGCCCTCACCTCAGCCATGCGCTGGTCCTCCTCGATGGGGACGAACTTGTCGTGCATGCCGTGGACCAGCAGGACGGGCACGGTGAGCTCGGCGTGGTAGACCTCGTCGCCCTCCGGCCAGTACTGACCGCTCATGGTGGCGCGCAGCACGAAGGGCGACACGTTGAAGGCGTTGTTGTCTCTCAGCAGCTGCTTCTCCTTCGCCCCCTGCTGGGCGAAGCCGGCCCTGAGGGGGGGGGGGGGGACTCTTTAAGGAAATGGTTCTTCAAACCCTGGTATGAAGGGTTCTTTGTGGAACCAGAAATGGTGCCTTTAAAGAACCATGTGTTGAACAAAAGTGGTTCTTAAACAGTTCTTTAAAAGGCTTTTGAACCATCAATACTGAAGAGATGGTGCCTAAAAGAACAATTTTTATGGTTCTTTGAGACTCCTTTATAGGTTCTCTGAATAGATCTTTAAGGAAATGGTTATTTAGAGAACCCTGGTTTGAAAGGTTCTTTGTGGAACCATAAATGGGAACCCGTTCCGGTTCCAGGTGCCCCCCATGGTTCCGCGCCGTGGTCTCACCTGAGGAAGCTCCAGGCCAGCAGCGGGCCGAGGCAGCGCAGCACCCAGGTGGGCAGGCTGAAGACGGAGCAGAGGCCGGGCTCCAGCGCCGTGGGCCCGCCGCCGTTGATCATCACCATCTTGTGGATCTGCTCCGGGAACTCGTGGGCCAGGAAGGTGCAGAACGACACGCTGCAACAGAACATCAGGGTTCTCTAGAGGCTGCCGAAGAACCAGGTTCTCATCTGGGACACCTTTATGGTGTCTTTCAAGAGCTCCTTAAGGAAATGGTTCTTCAGAGAACCCTGTTTGAAAGGTTCTTTGAGGAACCAGAAATGGGGCCTTAAAGAACCCTGGTTTGAAAGGTTCTTTGAGGCACCATAAATGGTGTTTGAGACCTCTTTATAGGTTCTTTGAGACCTCTTTATAGGTTCTTTGAGGAACCGTGAATGGGGCCTTGAAGAACCCTGTGTTGAAGGTTCCGTATCTCTAGAACCCGGAGTGCTGTCTACCCGTAGGAGTGTCCGATGAGGACGTTCCTCTTGCGCGCGTATCTCTTGAAGACGAGCCTCAGGTCGTCGGCCAGCGCGTAGAAGGTGTAGGCGGCGGCGACCCGCGGCGCGGCGCTGGCCCCGTGGCCCGCCAGGTCGGGGCAGATGACCTCGTAGCCGAGGCGCGAGAAGAAGTCCACCTGGCGGCCCCAGATGTCCAGGGAGCCGCCCACGCCGTGGATGAAGAACAGCGCCACGTCGGCGTGCGTCCCCCTGCAGCTCGAGACCTTCCTCTCGCAGTCGATCACCACGGTGCGCTTGGGCTTCCTGCGCCGCCTCCTGGAGGGAGGCCGCGGTACTGCGGGCGGCGCCTCCCCTCCGGCCGGGCCGACGGCCTCGGGGTCCCCGACCTTCCCGCGGTCGGCCGGTTGGCCCTCGGCCGCGCTGCGAGGCTCCGCCTCCCCGTTGTGGGCGGCGTTGAGCTCTGCCAGGTTCTCGATGAAGAGCTGCCCGTTGCGGTACACCGTGATCCTTCGCTTGCAGCTGACGGAGCCGCCCGGCCCGGCGGGCTCCTCCAGCAGCGGCCGGTCGGGGACGACGTGCCGGACGCGCAGCACGCGGCCCGGCTTCACCTCCACGAACTCGAAGCCGTCGGCGGCCTCCGAGGACTCGGCGGGCGCCACCGTGTTCGCCGACTTGGAGGCGAGGCAGCAGAGGAGGCCCTCCAGGACGCCGCTCAGCATGGCTGACGGCCTGGGGGGGGGGGTCAAATACACACGAGTCAGCGGACACCACAGACACCACCGGGACTACAAGACTACAGGACTACAACACCACCAACACACGGAGCTATTCACGCTTCATGCTCAGTATAAACTTCTAAAATATGAGATCAAATGTCCTGAAACACGGTGAATAAGAGGCCTCACGGTGTGTGTGTGTGTGTGTGTGTGTGTGTGTGTGTGTGTGTGTGTGTGTGTGTGTGCAGCAGGGCCTGTGAGTCTCTGCAGGTGTCATTATCCTGTATATCCAACTTAAAAATATACGTTGGAGACAGAAAGACCAACCAGAGCTGCTGCTTCACCAGCGTCACGTGACTTTGGTTATTAGACCATGGAACATTCAGCTCATCCCTCACGCTTTTAGTATTGTTTTCATCCTCTCTAACCGCCTCTCAGTCCAGCTCCTTCACCTGCCTCTGATCCCCTCGTTAGTCCCTCATTCCTTCACCTGGTCCTCCCCCCTCCTCACCTGCAGCCCCTCCCCTCGTTAGTCCCTCATTCCCTTCACCTGGTCCTCCCCCCTCCTCACCTGCAGCCCCTCCCCTCGTTAGTCCCTCACCCTGTATCTCCCTCACTTCCTCTTGTCCTCTCCAGGTCGTCTTGTGTTCTCCGTGAAGCCCTCCAGCGTTACAACGTTTTCTTTGTTTCAGTCCTGATAAGATTCCTAGTAAACATCTTGATCAGCATTTTATGTCTCCTGAGTCGTGCATTTGGGTCCCCCCTGAATCCAGCCACGACAATCAGAAGACACACAGGACTGAGTCTCATATATATATATGAGACTATATATATATATATATATATATATATATATATATATATATATATATATATATATATATAGTCTCACTGTGTCTCATATATATACAGGACTGTCTCAGAAAATTAGAATATTGTGATAAAGTTCTTTATTTTCTGTAATGCAATTAAAAAAAATTAAAAGGTCATGCATTCTGGATTCATTACAAATCACCTGAAATATTGCAAGCCTTTTATTCTTTTAATATGGCTGATTATGGCTTACAGCTTAAGAAAAGTCAAATATCCTATCTCTAAATATTAGGCTCATTTGCATTGTTGGTCTGGTGTCTCTCAGCTTCCTCTTCACAACACCCCACACATTCTCTCTGGGGTTCAGGCCAATGGAGGCCAGTAATGCCATGGTCAGGACACCAGTTACTGCTGGTTCTGGCACTGGGCAGGTGCCAGATCATGCTGGGAAATGAAATGCTCATCTCCATGGAGCTTTTCAGCAGACTCTAAAGTCTCTTGGTCCACAGCTGCATTGACTCTGGACTGGATGAAACCCAGTGGACCAACACCAGCAGCTGGCATGGCTCCCAAACCATCACTGACTGGGAGCTTCCCACTGGATTTGATCCACTGGGATGTTGCTCCTCTCCAGCCTTTCTCCAGACTCTGGGCCTTGACTTCCAGATGAAACTCAACACTTGCTTTGGTCTGGAAAGAGGACTTTGGACCCTCTGAGCTGTCCGCTGCTTCTTTCCAGTTAATGAGACATTCAAGTGATGAGTTGAATACCCTAGAGAATACTTTATCATGATATTCTAATGTTTAGAGTTTGACTTTTCTTAAGCTGTAAGCCATAATCATCAATATTAAAAGAATAAAAGGCTTGCAATATTTCAGTTGATTTGTAATGAATCCAGAATGCATGACATTTTAGTTTTTTTTAAATTGCATTACAGAAAATAAAGAACTTTATCACAATATTCTATTTTTTTAGTATATATATATATATATATATATATATATATATATATATATATATATATATATATATGAGTCTCACTGTGTCTGTGTCTCTCTGAGTCTCATACATTTATTTATTTATATATATATATATATATATATATATTGTATAAATATATATATATAGTATAAATATATATATATATAGTATAAATATATATATATATACATATATATAGTATAAATATATATATATGAGTCTCACTGTGTCTCTCTGAGTCTCATACATATATATATATATATATATATATATATATATATATATATATATATATATATATATATATATATGAGTCTCACTGTGTCTGTGTCTCTGTGCCTGCAAGAGGTCGTTAAATAGGTCAGAGACGCTCAGACTGAAGCCTCAGAGACGTTGCCATGGGGATTAAAGACATCGACAGTAGCTCATCATGTTCAGCTATTGCAGCGCTTCTGTTGCAGGACACATTTCATATCGGCGAAGTTCATCTTTCTGATGGACTTCTGCGAGATAACTTCAGCATGAAATAACTGCCTTATAGAATAGTGTGGTGTCCTTAAAGACACACACACACACACACACACACACACACACACACACACAATCATCACGACGTCTGCCAAGACCAAACAACCCTGGAGAAACACATGAACACAAAATGATTTATTCAAAAATACATTTCAGATTGGACAGTTATCGTGGCCATGAACAGAAAACGTTAATGTAATAATTAGAGATAGCATTTGTTCACACAGGAGAGAACATGGGGAAACTACTACTCAAGGTGTTCTGAGAGTTAACCCACACGCCCCTCCTGGGGGTTGAGCTCCATCCTCTGACCAGGAAACACTCGAGCCTCGACGAGGCGCAGTGAAAGAATAAAGTTGCTCACCTGTGTTCCAGCTCCAGATCAGACTTCAGAGTCCTGTCGTCTCCTCCGAGGCGCGGGGGACGCGGCGGGCTGTAAGCTGCTGCAGACAATCCACTAATCTCATTACCTGGCCTCCCGGAGCCGCGCCGCCGCCTGCAGCGCGAGGGCCGGGGGAGCGCCTGCGCGCCCATGTGTGTGTGTGTGACGTCACGGTGGAGGGCGTCACGGGCCCGGGTGAAACGTCCAGGTTCAGTTTAAGGACGCGAGCCGCTTCATGGAGTGTAAATACGAATGCAAGTTGAATAATAACGAAAAATAAAATCATTTACATTTTTAAATAAGTAAACAACGGGAAAGCTACAGCAACACATTTATAACAAATCATAATGATTAAATATCGCCTTATTGTGATGATAATATTAATATGAAGATTATTACCAGCTGGAAATTAACTTTAGTCACTGCCTTGTGTATATATTGTGTTTCCTCTGTATATTTAGTATTTTAGTATTAGTGTTTAGTATTGTTATTGTTATGGTCTCGGGACCTTAAAACCTGGTCCAGATAGAAATTATAATTCATTCAGTTGTATGGTGTATCATCGAAATGACTCATAAACTTGAATTTAAGAACAGAATATAAATATAAAGAATCTGCTATTGGCCAACAAAGACAAGCATTGCTTTATATGTATGGTGTAGTACGACAGTATACAGTCTATACTCTGTGCTTTAACATCGGTATTGATGGCATTTGCATTTTACAAACAGTGTGTATAAACTATAAAGTGAACATGCAGAATCCTCGTTAACTTCCCAACGGGCTCCACTGTTTTTTATTAGCATAATGACGCTCATCGTGTGTCACAGAAAGACTTCCCAGTCAATATTTATGATGATAAAATGTCGTGTTCAATGATTGGCTGCCGGGTCAAGCTGTTACCACGTGGGAGCAAGGCTAGACCAATGGGTGCGTCCGGGGCGTGGTCAATGTAGCATCGCTGACTTCAGAGCCCTCATGCTAGCTGAAGAGGTCCTGTGCAGCTAGCTTAGCTAAACTCACTGCAATGACACCCTGGGTCAGCACATCTGTGTCTAACACGTCTCCTGTCTGACATCGACACTGGGATCTAGAATGGCAGCAGCTGCTGGTGCGTGAAGAGCCTCGTTTCCTCCGGTCAAGACGGCCCGATAGGACAGCTGTCCCGGTTAGCCGGTGAGCTAGCGGGGCTAACCTCACAGAACCGCGACCAGCACCACCCGGACCACACGGACCACCCGGACCACACGGACCACACGGACCCCACGGACCACACGGACCACACGGCGGCGGCGGAACGTTGGGAAGCTCTACCGTCGCCATGGAGAAGGTGTGTAGTCCACATTCAGGCCGCGGGTAACGTCAGTGTCCCCCGACAGCACCCGAGGGTGCGCGGTGACACCGATGCTAACTGGCAGTAACGGATGCCGCTAGTTAGCTGCTAGTTAGCCACACCTGCTTCTCCTGCGGGCGGCGTTCATCCGCGGAGGCCGAGCTGCGCATCGTGCTGTCCGCCTGGCTCGGGTTTGAAGCACGGTCTGTGCTTCTGTGTGTGACGTCATCTCCAGTTGGGGGGGGGGGGGTAGCAGGTCCCGGTAGCTAGCAGGTCCCGGTAGCTAGCCCCGGTAGCTAGCCCCGGTAGCACGCCCGGCATGGTGGGCTGCTTGAGGGGAACGCCCAGCAGCGACCCGCTGGCCGGGTTGCGGTCCGCAGTCCTCCGTGTGGTCATGACCTGTAGTCATCATGCGGGAACACCGGGCGGGTCATGACCTGTAGTCAACTTGCGGGAACACCGGGCGGGTCATGACCTGTAGTCATCATGCGGGAACACCGGGCGGGTCATGACCTGTAGTCAACATGCAGGAACACCGGGCGGGTCATGACCTGTAGTCATCATGTGGGAACACCGGGCGGGTCATGACCTGTAGTCAACATGCGGGAACACCGGGCGGGTCATGACCTGTAGTCAACATGCGGGAACACCGGGCGGGTCATGACCTGTAGTCATCATGCGGGAACACCGGGCGGGTCATGACCTGTAGTCAACATGCGGGAACACGCGGTCATGACCTGTAGTCATCATGCGGGAACACCGGGCGGGTCATGACCTGTAGTCAACATGCGGGAACACCGGGCGGGTCATGACCTGTAGTCAACATGCGGGAACACCGGGCGGGTCATGACCTGTAGTCATCATGTGGGAACACCGGGCGGCGAACTCGACTCCTGCTCCTGCTGCTACAGGTGAGCTCTCATGAGGGCTGCGTGTGCAGAGCAGATTGACGCATGACTTGGGCTCTTTGGGGTCAGATTTGAATGCAGAATGAAAGCAGCATGCTCTGTGTTTCTTCATATTCACCGCATGCCCCTCTGTCCACAGGCTGATTTCCTGAAAGGACTCCCCGTCTACAACAAGAGCAACTTCAGCCGCTTCCATGCAGACTCCGTCTGCAAAGCATCTGTAAGTAGATCACCTGCATTCACCTGTGTGTCGCATGATGCACGTCACGTGCCATGAACGAAATGCTCACGCACAAGAAGAATCACTTTATAAATGCCGGAGATGCTGTGATCGTGTCTTAACTTGATGACACGCATGGGGAACTCTAATGGTGACTTCCTGGTCCTGTTCTACAGAACCGGAGGCCCTCTGTGTACCTGCCCACGCGAGACTACCCCTCCGACCAGAGTGAGTACTGTTGTTAAACCTGCATTCAACCAGGTGGAACACATTGAGGTTATACATCTCTTGAATACCTACATTCAAAACCATCAATTGGAAGTACGGCCGTACTACCGGAAGCTTTTGTACGTTGTTTTTTTAACATGTTCTTTCCGACTGTTTGTTCCACAGTTATCGTAACAGAGAAAACCAACATCCTCCTGCGGTACCTCCACCAGCAGTGGGACAAGAAGGTGAGCGCGTCCATCCCTTTTGGGATGATGTCATTAAGCCGGCTTCTTTTATTGATTTTAATCTTTTGGTAGTTGGATTATTATAATAAAATACTGTCATTTTGTTTGTGTGTGTTTGTGTTCTCACAGAATGCAGCAAAGAAAAGGGAACAGGAGCAAGGTGATGGGGACAGTCCTGCCCCCCCGAGGAAGATCGCCAGGACAGATAGCCAAGAGATGAACGAGGACTCATAAGTGTGTGTGTGTGTGTGTGTGTGTGTGTGTGTGTGTGTGTGTGTGTGTGTGTGTGTGTGTGTGTGTGTGTGTGTGTGTGTGTGTGTGTGTGTGTGTGTGTGTGTGTGTGTGTGTGTGTGTGTGTGTGTGTGTGTGTGTGTGTGTGTGTGTGTGTGTGTGTGTGTGTGTGTGTGTGTGTGTGTGTGTGTGTGTGTGTGTGTGTGTGTGTGTGTGTGTGTGTGTGTGTGTGTGTGTGTGTGTGTGTGTGTGTGTGTGTGTGTGAGAACAGTTGAAGAGAAAAAATGTGAGATTAGATTTTAAGACGCGACAGGAGACGCTCCTCGTGGCGCCCGGAGAGATTCTCACGTGAGCGGCGATGACACTTTTTTGTTACCGTTTAAATTGTATTACGACTTAATTTTGTTGACGTTTATGGCGACGAGCTTCCTGCCAGCCACAGTGCCCGCCCTCTCGGTTCCACTGCCCTCTGCGGCCACACGGGGGCGCCAGTGGACGTTTCCTCAGCCTGAACCAAGACTGCACTGTGACCAGAACAAGAGAAGCAACTCTTCTTCCAGAAGTGTGTGTGTGTGGTGAATATGCATATCTTCGTTCTCGTCCTGGACTCGTGCTCGTAGGATAAACGTCGTGTTGGTGTTTCTGAGAAACATATATTACATCTAGCACCGCCGCCGCCGTCTAATACACTCGTAACACTCGTAACGACGGGATGTTCTGTGAGTTTTAGCTGTAAAAAAAAAGAAGAAGAAAAAGTCCGTATGAGCTCATACGGACTTTTATGGATTTTTCATTGTGCAACAAGGAGAAATGTGAAAATGATATCTGGAAAAGGAGAGAAAAAAAACAACCTGTGTAAATAATTTCCAGTATCGGAATGAGTTTATCCAATGGACTATCTTTTGTGTATATGTATGCCTTTTTTTTCTTTTGTTTTCTTGGGGAGAAAAAATACAACCGCATCACCATGGATACGATGCAAAAGCAAGAAGAAGAAGAAGAAGAAGAAGAGCCCCGCTGTCCGTTACCTCGCCTTGCATGTTGGTGTTTTACACTTCTGGACCAGGAGTAATGCGACCGGAGGCCTCACAACCTGGTCTGGACCCTCTGGACCCCGGAGCCCCCCCCTCCCCTGGGTTCTCTGTGCGTATATATTTTCAGCCATAGAATGCACAGCGGCGTGCACAGCGGCGTGCACAGCGGCGTGCACAGCGGCGTGCACAGCGGCGTGCACAGCGGTGTGCGGCGGCCTCATTCTGTGCAACACGGAGGAGAAGCTGCTCGTTTTGTTTTTCAATGATAGCATCACTGCCCATCAACGCCTCCGGTTCTGTGTCTGAAGCGTAGAACCACGTTGCTTCTCGGGATCGATATGGATATTAATAACACCCGAAGCCTTGCCCCCCCCCCCAGACGTGTTTCCTTTTCTGGCTTTGCTGAAATAAAACTGGATTGACCCTGGGGACTCGTCCTGTGGTGCTTCTGGAGTTCTCGTGCCATCCAGTGTGTTTTGTGTGTTTTGTTATCACGGGCTTGACCTTTGACCTCTGACCTCATCGGATCAGGGAGAAACTCCTTCATGGGGATAATCAAAAGGGAAGAGCCCTCCAGGATGAACTCTTCTAGTGAAGTCACGACACATGCTTTTGAAATAGTTTTATTAACTATTATTCAAGTCTTACAAAAATATGACAAAATAAATTAAAATACATAATCCCATTCCCCAGTATGTCTTCTCTTAGAGGTCTGTGTGCGGCTGGAAGAGCAGATGATGTTCGGCCTCCGTCACCACGACGACAGGAGCGGCTGCTCAGGAGGACACGAGGTGGATGCTGTCCAATAGGAGTCCACTTCTATCTGTAGTTCTATCCTGGAGGATAGAACTACACATGGAGGTCAGGCTCCGAAGCTTCTTTCATGTTTGGATTCTCGTTGGCTCACGACCCGAGATCCACTGGCCGAGATCCACTGGCCGAGATCCACTGGCTGCCAGGAGACAAGACTTATCGAGACGCTGCTTCCTGTCCTCCACCCGTCTGTCTCTCCCTCTTTCTGTCTCCTCCTGTCCGTCTCTCTCTCTCCCTCCCTCCCTCTCTCTCTCCTGTGGTACTCATCCTGTAGACAAGACGTTCCTCTCGTCTCAGTTATGACAGACAAATGTTTTCCAGGAGTGAGACAGAACCTCTCCGCCGTGCCGCGGTGGCCGATGTCTCGACTTCGTATTGCTCCACACGAGGCTCTCGTCTCCAGTCCCTCTGAGGTTCTCTCTCGTCTCCAGTCCCTCTGAGGTTCTCTCTCGTCTCCAGTCCCTCTGAGGTTCTCTCTCGTCTCCAGTCCCTCTGAGGTTCTCTCTCGTCTCCAGTCCCTCTGAGGTTCTCTCTCGTCTCCAGTCCCTCTGAGGTGTAAGTCCAGCGTGCTCAGCGTCCTCCAGGAGACGTCCCCAACGGGCTGGATGAGGCGTCCTCCCTCGCTGGGAGACAGATGGCAGCTGGATGCATAGAGTGTGTGTGTGTGTGCGTGTGTGTGTGAGTGAAGTGAATGCATAGTTAATGTGTCTCCACCGACAGTGAGACGGCCGTATCTAATGATGACGTCACCATCGCGCCCCGCAGCACACCGATGACGACACACCGGCGTGATGGGTCAACAACAAAGAGGACGTGGGCTCTGGCGCCGCCTGCTGGAGAGCTCGCAGAATGACATGTTGATGTTTAGATCAACACAGACATGCTGGGGAACAGGATAACCCCAAAGTACCGCTCTGGTTAGAAATAAAACCAAAACCATCAGATAAAGATAATAATGCATTGTTAAAGGACAAGAGGAGAGGAGAGGAGATGAACTGTGAGAGGAGAGGAGATGGAAGGAGAACACAGGAACCGCCCAGCTGTTGCATAATGTCTGAGGCCGAGTGCTGCTGGTCCTCTCAGGGCGTCAGGGGTCAGTGCAAAGGTCACTCCCTAGACTCCTTAGACTCCTTTAACTCTTTTAACTCGTTTAACTCTGTTAACTCTTTTAACTCTGTTAACTGTTAACTCTTTTAACTCTGTTAACTCTGTTAACTCTTTTAACTCTGTTAACTGTTAACTCTTTTAACTATTTTAACTTGTTTAACTCTTTTAACTCTGTTAACTTGTTTAACTCTTTTAACTCTGTTAACTCTTTTAACTCTGTTAACTTGTTTAACTCTTTTAACTCTGTTAACTCTTTTAACTCTCTTAACTCTGTTAACTTGTTTAACTCGTTTAACTCTCTTAACTCTCTTAACTCTTTAACTCTCTTAACTCTGTTAACTGCAGCCTTCAGATTCAATCAACTTCTGTTTTTTTATTTGTTATTCTTTGTTTTGTTGTCTCTTCCTCTTGGAAGAAATACTGGTTCTCAAAAGCTCGACTCGTGGAAACTCAAGCTTTAAGAGAGGAGCTCTAAGAGAGGAGCTCTAAGAGTTAAAGCTTTAAGAGAAGAACTCTAAGAGAGGAGCTCTAAGAGTTAAAGCTTTAAGAGAAGAACTCTAAGAGAGGAGCTCTAAGAGTTAAAGCTTTAAGAGAAGAGCTCTAAGAGAGGAGCTCTAAGCGTTAAAGCTTTAAGAGAAGAGCTCTAAGAGAGGAGCTCTAAGAGAGGAACTCTAAGAGAGGAGCTCTAAGAGTTAAAGCTTTAAGAGAAGAGCTCTAAGAGAGGAGCTCTAAGAGTTAAAGCTTTAAAAGAAGAGCTCTAAGAGATGAGCTCTAAGAGAGGAGCTCTAAGAGTTAAAGCTTTAAGAGAAGAGCTCTAAGAGAGGAGCTCTAAGCGTTAAAGCTTTAAGAGAAGAGCTCTAAGAGAAGAGCTCTAAGAGAGGAACTCTAAGAGAGGAGCTCTAAGAGTTAAAGCTTTAAGAGAAGAGCTCTAAGAGAGGAGCTCTAAGCGTTAAAGCTTTAAGAGAAGAGCTCTAAGAGAGGAGCTCTAAGAGTTAAAGCTTTAAGAGAAGAGCTTTAAGAGTTAAAGTTTTAAGAGAGGAGCTCTAAGAGAGGAGCTCTAATAGTTAAAGCTCTAAGAGAAGAGCTTTAAGAGCTTTAATAGAGGAGCTTTAAGAGTTAAAGCTCTAAGAGTTAAAGCTCTCAGAGTTAAAGCTCTAAGAGTTAAAGCTCTCAGAGTTAAAGCTCTCAGAGTTAAAGCTCTACGAGTTAAAGCTCTAAGAGTTAAAGCTCTCAGAGTTAAAGCTCTAAGAGTTAAAGCTCTACGAGTTAAAGCTCTCAGAGTTAAAGCTCTAAGAGTTAAAGCTCTAAGAGTTAAAGCTCTACGAGTTAAAGCTCTCAGAGTTAAAGCTCTACGAGTTAAAGCTCTAAGAGTTAACGCTCTAAGAGTTAAAGCTCTAAGAGTTAAAGCTCTCAGAGTTAAAGCTCTCAGAGTTAAAGCTCTAAGAGTTAAAGCTCTCAGAGTTAAAGCTCTAAGAGTTAAAGCTCTAAGAGTTAAAGCTCTCAGAGTTAAAGCTCTCAGAGTTAAAGCTCTACGAGTTAAAGCTCTCAGAGTTAAAGCTCTAAGAGTTAAAGCTCTACGAGTTAAAGCTCTCAGAGTTAAAGCTCTAAGAGTTAAAGCTCTCAGAGTTAAAGCTCTCAGAGTTAAAGCTCTACGAGTTAAAGCTCTCAGAGTTAAAGCTCTACGAGTTAAAGCTCTCAGAGTTAAAGCTCTAAGAGTTAAAGCTCTCAGAGTTAAAGCTCTCAGAGTTAAAGCTCTACGAGTTAAAGCTCTCAGAGTTAAAGCTCTACGAGTTAAAGCTCTAAGAGTTAACGCTCCTCGTGAAGCTGGTGATCATCAGGGATGTTATGAAGGAGTTCAAACCATCCATATTGCTTTTTTATATATTTCTTCTCCCCCTTCAGTCCAGAGAGGAGGCCCAGAGACGTTCTTCGGTTTGACATGACAGCGGACGACCTCTTGACCTCACGTGGCGCCTGTGACCCTCTCGCTTCGCCTTGAAGCGTTTTCATCTTTCATCTTTCATCGTTTCCCTGCAACAAATCAAGAAACACAGCCGAGAGCTTAAAGGCTGAAAAGAAACGCAGCTCATGCATTCCTCTATGTATTGCAGACAAGGAAGGATTGGTGTGTGTGTGAGTGTGTGTGTGTGTGTGTGAGTGTGTGAGTGTGTGTGTGAGTGTGTGTGTGTGTGTGTGAGTGTGTGAGTGTGTGTGAGTGTGTGTGTGAGTGTGTGTGTGTGTGTGTGTGTGTGTGAGTGTGTGTGTGAGTGTGTGTGTGAGTGTGTGTGAGTGTGTGTGTGAGTGTGTGAGTGTGTGTGTGTGTGAGTGTGTGTGTGTGAGTGTGTGTGTGTGTGTGTGTGTGTCATGTTGAGACGGCTTATGTCCTTCTTGTAAAGCCAGGTTGTGTGTGTGCGTGAGTGTGTGTGAGTGTGTGTGCGTGTGTGCGTGTGTGTGTGTGTGTGTGAGTGTGTGTGTGTGCGTGGGTGTGTGTGTGTGTGTGTGAGTGTGTGTGTGTGAGTGTGTGTGTGTGCGTGTGTGTGTGTGTGAGTGTGTGTGTGTGAGTGTGTGTGTGTGTGAGTGTGTGTGTGTGTGTGTGTGTCATGTTGAGACGGCTTATGTCCTTCTTGTAAAGCCAGGTTGTGTGTGTGTGTGTGTGTGTGTGTGTGTGTGTGTGTGTGTCTCGCAGCCAAAAGTTTCCCCAAAACAACGGCCGCCTCTCGTCAGTTCCTCCTCTCTCCTCTGTGGACCTGTGAGGTCAGAGGTCAGAGGTCAGAGGTCAGAGGTCAGAGGCCACGCCCTCCTCACAGCAACACGTCTTCTTCTTCTCGTGTCCGTTGGTTCCCGTCAGACTTTGGAGCCGGGCGGGTCCGAGGCGTCCGCCGCGTGTCCGTTCTGTGGCCCCTCCCCCCCGGGCGAGGGCATCTCCTCCGGCACGCCGTTCAGGTCGGCCTTGGACGGCGTTCTGTCCGCCGTCCCGTTGACGCCCGCGCCGCCGTCCGACTTCCCAAAGTTAAACAGCTTCCCGGGGTTGAAGGCTTTGCTGGGCGACTGCGAGCGCTCCTGAGCGCCGCCTGCCGCCGCCACCGCCGCCGCCGCCGCCGCCGTGGCGTTGGCGTTGCCGTTGGCGGCCCCGGACGCCGCGGCGCCCTCCTTCCTGTTGTCGGGTGACTTGAGGAACTTGAAGCTCAGGAAGCCGGGCAGCTTGGGCTCGGTGGGCGACTGGGGGGAGCGGGCGCCGCCCGCCGAGAACTTGCTCTGCAGCGGGATGATCTGCTTCAGCTTCATCACGTTGTTGGCGGCCATCAGGGAGCTCGGCCTCTTGGGCTTGTCGGCCCCGCCCCCCCCTGCTGCTCCTCCTGCTGCTCCTGCTGCTCCTCCTGCTCCTCCTCGTGACCTCCCGCCGTGGCCCTTCTCGTGGTGCTGCTCCCCGGGGGCGTCGGCCTTGCCGTCGTCGCGCTCCCTCTCCCTGCGCGCCGTGTGCTCCGCCTGCCGCTGCCGCTCCTCCTCCTCCCTCTTCCTCCTCTGCAGCTGCTGGTAGTGCTGCTGCGCCTGGCGCTCGTGCTTCTGCAGGAGGAACATTCCCACAATGCAGTTAGTCCAACCAGCAGCGGCAGGGGAACCACTGCAGGGGGCGCTGCAGCAGAGGAGTCCCCCACGCCCTGACAGGCGCCTTCTCAAAGGTCACCACTAGGGACTCACCAGTAAGGTCTCATCACTAGGGTCTCTAGGGTCTCTAGGGTCTCTAAGGTCTCATCTCTAGGGTCTCTAGGGTCTCTAGGGTCTCTAAGGTCTCATCTCTAGGGTCTCTAGGGTCTCTAGGGTCTCTAAGGTCTCATCTCTAGGGTCTCTAGGGTCTCTAGGGTCTCCCACTAGGGTCTCTAAGGTCTCATCTCTAGGGTCTCTAGGGTCTCCCACTAGGGTCTCCCACTAGGCCCTCCCCACTCCCCCCTCTCCCCACTCGGTGGTCTCATAGGTTCTTCCCTCCCAGTGGTTCCCACCTTGAAGGCCTCCCTGCGCTGATGGTCCAGTTTGGCGATCTCCTCCCGGACCCAGGTGGGGATGTCGGGGATCGCCACGTGGATCACGTACTTCAGGAGGATGGCAAAGTGCTGCAGGAGAGAGGGAGACATCGGTACACACGGAACAATGACGGTTCTCAAATGGTTCTTTAAAAGGCTTGGTGGTTCTACAAAGAACCATCACCTGCTGGAGAACCCTTTTGGAAAGAACTATTTGTTGAAGGTTCTTTAAGGCACCGTTATAGGTTCCTTGGGGAACTCTTTAAGGACCCTGGTTTGGAAGGTTCTTTGTGGAACCAGATACCATTTGTAAGGTTCTTTGAGGAAACGGTGTAGGTTCTTTGTCAAACTCTTTAAGGAAATGGTTCTTTAGAGAACCCTGGTCTGGAAGGTTCTTTGTGGAACCAGAGGCAGGGCGTGGCGTCGCTCTACCTCCAGGATGACGATGGAGATGATGGCCATCTCGGGGCTGAGCCACGGGAAGAGGCGCTGCAGCTGACCGCACTGACCAATCAGGTAGCAGTTCACAACGATGGCGATCAGGCCCATGGCCTCCATCGCCGTCTGAGGGGGAGGAGTCAGGGAGAGTCATCACTATGCTCACTGATAGTGGTGCTTCACCTTTGGAAAGAGTCATGTTCTATATTAACCATGTGTTTAGAGGAGGAGGAGGAGGAGGAGGAGGAGGAGGAGGAGGAGGAGGAGGAGGAGGAGGAGGAAGAGAAGAAGAACAAGAACAAGAACAAGCAGAAGCAGAAGCAGAGGAAGGGGAAGAGGAGCGTGACCTCTGACCTGCCACTGGCCGATGCTCTCCACCCTCAGCCCTAGTGGCCGCTGCAGGCCGCTGCACAGCTTGAAGGCGTCGCTCCGGATCTCGATGATGTTGTTGACGAGGGCGCACATGGCGGCCAGAGGGAAGGCGGAGGAGAACAGGACCACGTAGCCGAACTGCACGAACATCTCCTGGTAGTCCTGGAAGGTGTCCTGGGGGCGGAGGGGGGGTTAGACCTCTGAGGGGGGTAGAGAGGGGGGTAGACCTCTGAGGGGGGTAGAGAGGGGGGTAGACCTCTGAGGGGGGTAGAGGGGGGTAGAGAGGGGGTAGACCTCTGAGGGGGGGTAGAGAGGGGGGTAGAAAGGGGGGGGTAGACCTCTAAGGGGGGTTAGAGGGGGGGGCAGTCCTCCTTACAGCGTAGGTCTGCATGCAGCTCTCCATCTCGGCCTGAGTGGGCGCAGTACTCTCCTTGTCCTCCGGGGGGTCGATCCACGAGTCCCTCTTGGTCTTGGGCTCCGGTCTCTCGGTGCTTTTTCCTCTTCTTCTGTGTCTCAGTGATGCAACGCTCTCTGACCCAGAATGCACCGGGGCGGCCGCGCCTCCGCCCCGCTGTAGCTCCGCCCCCTGCGCCCGCCTCCTTCACGTCGTGGATGCCGTTGTCGTCTTCGTCGTCACACATCTCGAACACGGAGGCGGGGTCCATCCCCTTCTCCATCATCGTGGGGCTGCCGTCATCCAGGAAGCTGGTGTCGATGGCCGGCCCGCTGCCCACCGGCCTCCTGTCCACCTTCACAACAACATCAACAACAACAACAACAACAACAACACACACCACTGTTAATGCAAATATCAACAGTTGTTATTAGATGTGCACTGGACACGTCTTAAATATCAAATAATCAAAGTAACACTTCCTACATGTCACCAGACGGCTCACAGAACATGGAGAGTTCTGGTTCTTCAAAGAACCTTTCAAACCAGGGTTCTTTAGGGAACCATTTCCTTAAAGAGTTCCCCAAGGAACCTATAAAGGTATCTTAAAGAACCGTACCAAAATTGGTTCTTTAAGGCACCATTTCAAAATGGTTCTCCAGTAGGTGATGGTTCTTCGTAGAACCCTTATCGTACCTTCTCGATGAAGCTGACTTTCCTGAGCTTCAGGCCGCAGTCCATCAGACTCTCCTCCTCCGTCTCTCCTTCACTGAACCGCCCGCTGTCCGCTTCGTCCTTCTCGCCTCCTTCCTCCTCGTCCGGCGCCCCGCATCCTCCGTTCAGACACTTCTTCTCCCTGAGAGGAAACGGAACGACGGAACCAACGAGAACCAATGAGAACCAATGAGAGCCAATGAGAACCAATGAGAGCCAATGAGAAACAATGAGAGCCAATGAGAACCAATGAGAGCCAATGAGAACCAATGAGAGCCAATCAGAAACAATGAGAGCCAATGAGAAACAATGAGAGCCAATGAGAACCAATGAGAACCAATGAGAAACAATGAGAGCCAATGAGAGCCAATGAGAACCAATGAGAGCCAATGAGAACCAATGAGAGCCAATGAGAGCCAATGAGAACCAATGAGAACCAATGAGAACCAATGAGAGCCAATGAGAACCAATGAGAACCAATGAGAACCAATGAGAGCCAATGAGAACCAATGAGAACCAATGAGAACCAAT
Organism: Liparis tanakae; assembly: GCA_036178185.1. Taxonomy (NCBI): domain Eukaryota; kingdom Metazoa; phylum Chordata; class Actinopteri; order Perciformes; family Liparidae; genus Liparis; species Liparis tanakae. The sequence continues at coordinate 331,591 of CM070102.1, forward strand.
GAGAGCCAATGAGAAACAATGAGAGCCAATGAGAACCAATGAGAGCCAATGAGAACCAATGAGAACCAATGAGAACCAATGAGAGCCAATGAGAACCAATGAGAACCAATGAGAACCAATGAGAACCAATGAGAGCCCGTCCGACTTTAATGAGAACTCAGGTGAGGCTTTGGATGTTAATGATGCAGCGTAACACCAGAGTGAGAGGAGAATGTCACACACGGAACAATGAAGGTTCTGAAAGGGTTCTTCAAAAGGCTTTGTGGTTCTACGAAGAACCATCACCTACTGGAGAACCTTTCTTTCATTTGAGACACCTTTATAGGTTCTTTGAAGAAGTCTTCAAGGAAATGGTTCTTAAAGAACCCTGGTTTGAAAGACTTTGAGTTCCCTAAAGAACCACGATTTGAAGGTTCTTCGAAGCACCTTTATATGTCCTTTGAAGAACTCTTTAAGGGAATGGTTTATTGAAGAACCCTGGTTTTAAAGGTTCTTTGAGGAACCAGATATGGTGCCTTAAAGAACCATGTTTGAAGGTTCTTGCAGACACCTTTATGGGTCCTTTGAAGAACTCTGTAAGGAAACGGTTCTTTAGAGAACCCTGGTTTGAAAGGTTCTTTGTGGAATCAGAACTGGTTGTTCTCCGGCATCCCTCTGGAGAATCCTGTTGGTTCCACACGGCCCTTCGTGGTTCTCTGTTCGCCTCTAGAGGCTCTGGCTCTGACCTGCGGTCCAGCGGCTCCTCGCCCGCCGCCGGCGCCGCCTGCCGCCGCCTCGCTGCCGCCGCCAGCCGCCCGTACTTCAGCAGCACGGCCAGCAGGAGGCGCCACAGCGCGCCCACAGACAGCTCGCCCAGCTTGTGGCGCTCGTACAGGTACGGCTGCAGAACCTCCTTCACGTTCTGCAGGAACTGGCGGATGATGAGCAGCGTGGCCAGCATCTGACGGGGGGGGGTCAAAGGTCACGGCGGGACGCAGCAGGGGGAGGACACGAGGACAGAGGACAGAGGACAGAGGAAAGAGGAAAGAGGACACAAGGATGGAGAGGACACAGGACAGAGGACACAGGACAGAGGACAGAGTATCATCATCATCATCATCATCATTCAAAACCAGGAGGCGAGTACGTCTCGGTCCATTTGTCACAGAGACGCTCAGAGACGCTGAGGTCGTCATTCCGACCTTTAAAGGACGACACTAGTGTGTTGTTATTTATTTATTAACTTTGAGGCTCTATTGGTTTCTATTTCATTGGTTGAAGAAGATTCAAGACGATTAAAACTCAGAGTAACAGGCGGAGGAACAGCGTTTACCCAGGGAGGGTTCCTCCAGCAGCCCACACCCAGGGGGAACGCAATATATAGAGAGATATCTCTACATACATAAATATATATATATTTGTAATTATATATATATATATATATATATATATATATATATTAATTGTATTATTAATTTTAGGGGTGAAAAGTCCTTTTGAGAAGCAAGAAAAATAAACTAATTATATTGGATGATATTTTTGAAATTCTCAATTTAGTTTGGAATCTTTTTGAAGAGTTGCAAGACAAATACAAACATGTAATAAACACACACACACACACACACACACACACACACACACACACACACACACACACACAGTGTAACGTGACCCAAAGCGGGTTGGTAGTGCATGGCCACGTCGCGATCGGGTCGCAGTGACCTTTGACCTCTCAGCCAGCGCGGGAAATTACGGAGGGTCTCAGGGTGGAGGAGAGAGGTGCATCATGGGAGCTGAGCTCTTACCTCCTTCAGGCGCTCCATGTCTTTGAGGTAGAATCCGATGTAAAAAAGGCTGAGATAAGAATTTACAAACTGAAACTGTAGAAGGAAATGAACAGCTGTCGTTAAGAAGAGTTTCATAGAGCAGCGAGTTCAGGTATGATGTTGAAATATGTCAAAGAGTCACTTACAAGAACCATTTTGATGATGAGATTTTTCTCATAGGCACTCTGGAGTCTATAGTTTTCTGTGAAGAAAAATAATAATAATAAATGTAAAAATAATAAAAATAATAATTATAAATATTATAATAATAAATGTAAAAATATTAAAATAACTATAAATATATTTTTTTATGTATTTAAAAAGAAAATAATAGATAATATAAATATAAATATAATATTAAATAATAAAATAATAAAATATGTTATTAACCCTTTAATAACGAGCCTTTTTTAAATTGGTAAAATTAGAGATAATCTCCAATTAAAGTTTACAAGAGCTTACTAAAGATGTCTGAAAGAATCCATTTTATCATCCTATTTATGCAGAACTTGATGAATCTGGAAATCTGACTTGGTCAAATTAAAACTAAAGTTTACAATATATAACGTGTCTGTTTTTCTGATGGTATTCCTGATGTCGGGCAGCGACTCTCACCCATGTCGTTGAGCCAGCAGGCGATCTTGCGGTACGCCTCGTCACACGCGGTCACGGTGACGGCCAGCATGATTTTGGGGATGAAGCGAGCGAGCCGAGGCACCTCCTTGATGCCCATCACGAACTCCTGCAGCGACAGTCACAGCTTTCAGAAGGCGCTGAAGGGGGCGGAGCTTCCTCACGCTCATCATTCACGTCCGAGCAGAGAGCACGGCCTCGGTAAAACACGCGACCCTCGGCGCTGCCGGCCACCGACCTGCAGCTCGAAGCAGACGAGCATCACGAGGAAGACGAAGCACAGACACAGGGCGCAGACCGGGAGGCTGACGAGCCACCGGAACACACGGCGCCGCCACGCCGGGTAGTGGAACTCCTCACAGCCCGTGATGGGGCTGCAGCGCTTCACCCCCTGGGGGGATGAAGAACAATTAAGACAAAGGAGAGGAGGAAGAAGAGGAAAATTAAGAGGAGGAAAAAGAGGGAGGAGAGAAGGAGGAACAAAAAGAACAATACATAGAAGAAGAAGGTGATAGAAGGAGAGGAGATTGATGAAGAAGTACAAAGAACAAGAAAAAGAACAAGAACAAGAACAAGAAGAACAAGAACAAGAAGAACAAGAAGAACAAGAACAAGAAGAACAAGAAGAACAAGAACAAGAAGAAGAACAAGAAGAACAAGAACAAGAACAAGAAGAACAAGAAGAACAAGAACAAGAAGAACAAGAAGAACAAGAACAAGAAGAAGAACAAGAAGAACAAGAACAAGAAGAACAAGAAGAACAAGAACAATAACTAAAACAAGAAGAAGCACAAAAAGAAGAAGAACAAGAAGAACAAGAACAAAAACAAGAACAAGAAGAACAAGAACAAGAACAAGAAGAACAAGAACAAGAAGAACAAGAAGAACAAGAACAAGAAGAACAAGAACAAGAACTAAAACAAGAAGAAGCACAAAAAGAAGAAGAACAAGAACAAGAAGAACAAGAACAAGAACAAGAAGAACAAGAAGAACAAGAACAAGAAGAACAAGAAGAACAAGAACAAGAAGAAGAACAAGAAGAACAAGAACAAGAAGAACAAGAAGAACAAGAACAATAACTAAAACAAGAAGAAGCACAAAAAGAAGAAGAACAAGAAGAACAAGAACAAAAACAAGAACAAGAATAACAAGAACAAGAACAAGAACAAGAAGAACAAGAAGAACAATAAGAAGAACAAGAACAACAAGAACAAGAATAACAAGAAGAACAAGAACAAGAACTAAAACAAGAAGAAGCACAAAAAGAAGAAGAACAAGAAGAACAAGAACAAAAACAAGAACAAGAATAACAAGAACAAGAATAACAAGAACAAGAACAAGAACAAGAAGAACAAGAAGAACAATAAGAAGAACAAGAAGAACAAGAACAAGAAGAACAAGAAGAACAAGAACAAGAACTAAAACAAGAAGAAGCACAAAAAGAAGAAGAACAAGAAGAACAAGAACAAAAAGAAGAACAAGAAGAACAAGAACAAGAAGAACAAGAAGAACAAGAACAAGAACAAGAACAAGAACAAGAACAAGAACAAGAACAAGAACTAGAACAAGAAGAATAACAAGAAGAACAAGAACAAGAAGAACAAGAACAAAAAGAAGAACAAGAAGAACAAGAACAAGAAGAACAAGAAGAAGAAGAACAACAACAACAACAACAACAACAACAACAGGAGGAGGAGGAGCAGTCCCTCTCACCCTGAACTGGGGGCGGGGCTCCTCCAGGGCCTCGGGGGGCGTGTCCAGCGTCCCCCACTTGAAGGCCAGCTCGGCTCCTCTCCTCTTCCAGCGCTCCAGGAACAGAGAGGCCCAAACCACGTTGAACAGGGCGAACACCACGCAGCAGATGTCACGGCTCGTCTGCAACACACACACACCGGGGTGAGGAGGAGGAGGAGAGGAGGAGAGGAGGAGAGGAGGAGAGGAGGAGAGGAGGAGGAGGAGGAGGAGGAGGAGGAGGAGGGCGAACACCACGCAGCAGATGTCACGGCTCGTCTGCAACACACACACCAGGAGGAGGAGGAGGAGGAGAAGGAGAGAGGGAGGAGAGGAGGAGGAGAGGAGGAGGAGGAGGGAGAGGAGGAGAGGAGGAGGAGAGGAGGAGGGAGGAGGAGAGGAGGAGAGGAGGAGGAGGAGGAGGAGGAGAGGAGGAGAGGAGGAGGAGAGGAGGTCACGCTCTGAGCAGGACAGGAGGAGGAGGGGAGGAGGAGGAGGAGAGGAGGACAGGAGGAGGGGAGGAGAGGAGGAGGAGAGGAGGGAGGAGAGGATGAGAGGAGGAGAGAGAGAGGAGAAGAGAGGAGGAGGTCACGCTCTGCAGCCAGAGGAGGTCTGGAGGAGGAGAGGAGGGAGGAGGGAGGAGAGGAGGAGGAGGAGGAGGAGGAGGAGAGAGAGGAGGAGGAGGAGGGAGGGCAGAGGAGACGCAGGAGGAGGAGAGGGAGGAGAGGAGGAGGAGGAGAGGGGGAGGAGAGGAAGGAGAGGGGAGAGGAGGAGGAGGAGGAGAGGGGGAGGAGGAGGAGGGGCAGGAGAGGAGGAGGAGAGGGGGAGGAGGAGAGGGGGAAGAGGAGGAGGAGGAGGAGGAGGAGAGGAGGAGGAGGAGGAGGAGGAGGAGAGGAGAGGAGGAGGGAGGAGAGAGGAGGAGAGGGAGGAGAGGAGAGGAGAGGAGGGAGGAGAGAGAGGTCACCGCTTGACGCCAGAGGAGGGAGAGAGAGGAGGAGGGGAGAGAGGAGGAGGAGGAGGAGGAGGGAGGAGGAGAGGGAGGAGAGGAGGAGGAGAGGAGGAGAGAGGAGGAGAGAGGAGGAGAGGAGGGCCAGAGGAGGTCCCGGAGGAGGAGGAGGAGGAGGAGGAGGAGGAGAGGAGGAGGAGAGGGAGGAGGGAGGAGGAGGAGGAGAGGAGGAGAGGAGGAGAGGAGAGGAGGAGAGGAGAAGGAGGAGAGGAGGTCACCGCTCTGACGCCAGAGGAGGTCCCGGAGGAGGAGGAGGAGAGGAGGAGAGGAGGAGAGGAGAAGGAGGAGGAGGAGGAGGAGGAGGAGGAGAGGAGGAGGAGAGGAGGAGGAGGAGGAGGAGGAGGAGGAGGAGGAGGAGGAGAGGAGGAGAGGAGGAGAGGAGGAGAGAGGAGGAGAGGAGGGAGGAGGAGGAGGAGGAGAGGGGAGGAGGGAGGGAGGGGAGGGAGGGAGGAGGAGGAGGAGGGAGGAGAGGGAGAGAGGAGGAGGAGGGAGGGAGGAGGAGAGGAGGAGGAGGAGGGAGGAGGAGGAGGGAGGTGGGAGGAGAGGAGGAGGAGGAGGAGGAGAGAAGGAGGAGAGAGGAGGTCACCGCTTGACGCCAGAGGGAGGTCCGGAGGAGGAGGAGGGAGGGGAGGAGGAGGAGGAGGAGGAGGAGGAGGAGAGGAGGAGGAGGGAGGAGGAGGGAGGAGAGGAGGAGGAGGAGGGAGGAGGAGGAGGAGGAGGGAGGAGGAAGGAGGAGGAGGAGGAGGAGAGAGAGGAGGGAGGAGGAGGAGGAGGTCAGAGAGGGAGGAGGAGGAGGAGGAGAGGAGGAGGAGAGGAGGAGGAGAAGGAGGAGAGGAGGCAGAGGAGGGGAGGAGGAGGAGGGAGGGGAGGAGGAGGAGGAGGGAGGAGGAGGAGGAGGAGGAGGAGGAGGAGAGGAGAGGAGGAGGGAGGAAGGAGGAGGAGGAGGAGGGGAGGGAGGGAGGGAGAGGAAGGAGGAGGAGGAGGAGAGGAGGGAGGGAGGAGAGAGGGAGAGGAGGAGGAGGGAGGAGGAGGAGGAGGAGGGAGGAGAGGAGAGGGAGGGAGGAGAGGAGGAGGAGGAGGAGGGAGAGAGAGGAGGAGGAGGAGGAGGAGGAGGAGGAGGGAGAGGAGAGGGAGGAGAGGAGGGAGGAGGGAGAGAGGAGGAGAGAGAGGGAGGAGGGAGGAGGAGGAGGAGGAGGGAGGAGGAGAGGAGGAGGGAGGAGGGAGGGGAGAAGAGGAGGAGAGGAGGAGGGAGCAGGAGGGAGGGAGGGAGGAGAGTGGAGGAGGGGAGGAGGAGGGAGAGAGGAGAGGGAGAGGAGGAGGAGGAGGAGGAGGAGGAGGGAGGGAGGAGGGAGGGGAGGAGGAGGGGGGAGGAGAGGAGGAGGGAGGAGAGGAGAGAGGAGGAGAGAGGGGGAGAGGAGAGGAGGGGAGAGAGAGGAGAGGAGAGGAGGAGGGGAGAGAAGGAGGAGGAGAGGAGAGGAGGGGAGGAGGAGGAGGGGGGAGGAGGGAGAGGGGGAGGAGGGGAGAGGGGAGGAGGAGGAGCGGAGGAGAGGAGGAGAGGAGGAGGGAGGAGGAGGGAGAGGAGGGAGAGAGAGAGGAGGAGGGGAGGGGAGGGAGGAGGAGAGGAGGGAGGAGGAGAGGGAGAGGAGGGAGGAGAGGAGGAGAGGAGGGAGGAGGAGGAGGAGGAGGAAGGGGATGAGGAGGAGAGGGAGGAGGGAGAGGAGGGGGCAGGAGGAGGAGGGAGGAGGGAGGAGGAGGAGGAGAGGAGAGGAGGGAGGGAGGGAGGAAGAGGAGGGAGAGGAGGAGGAGGAGGAGGAGAGGAGAGGAGGAGGAGAGGAGAAGGAGGAGAGGAGGTTACCGCTTGCGCCAGAGGAGAGGAGGAGGAGGAGGAGGGGAGAGGAGGGTGAGGAGAAGGAGGGGAGGGGGAGGAGGAGGAGAGGAGGAGGAGGAGGAGGGAGGAGGGAGGAGGAGGAGGAGGAGGGAGGAGGAGGAGGAGGAGGAGAGGAGGAGGAGGGAGGAGGGAGGAGAGGAGGAGAGGAGGGGAGGAGGAGAGGAGGGGGAGAGGAGGAGGAGAGGGGGAGGAGAGGAGGAGGAGAGGAGGGGAGAGGAGGAGGAGGAGGAGAGGAGGAGAGGAGGAGGGGGAGGAGGGAGGAGGAGGGGAGGAGAGGAGGGGCAGGAGAGAGGAGGAGGAGGAGGGGAGGGAGGAGAGAGGAGGAGGAGGAGGAGGAGGGGAGGAGGAGAGGAGGAGGAGGAGAGGGAGGAGGGAGGGGAGAGGAGGAGGAGGAGGAGAGGAGGAGGAGGAGGAGGGGAGGAGGAGGAGGAGGGAGGGAGGAGGAGAGGAGGAGGAGAGAGGAGGAGGGGGAGGAGGAGGAGAGGAGGAGGAGGAGGAGGAGGGAGGAGGGAGAGGAGAGGAGGAGGGAGAGGAGAGGAGGAGGAGGGGAGGGAGGAGGAGGAGGAGGAGGAGGAGGGGAGGAGGAGAGGGGAGGAGGGAGAGGGGAGGAGAGGAGGAGGGGAGAAGGGAGGGAGGGAGGTCACCGCTCTGGCCAGAGGAGGTCCCTGGAGGAGGAGGAGGAGAGGAGGGAGGAGGAGAGGAGGAGGAGGAGAGGAGGGGAGGAGGAGGAGGAGGAGGAGGAGGAGGGGCAGGAGGAGGAGGGAGGAGGAGGAGGGAGGAGGAGGAGAGGAGGAGAGGAGGAGGAGGAGGAAGAGAGAGGAGGAGGAGAAGGAGGAGGGGGAGGAGAGGAGGAGGAGGAGGAGGAGGAGAGAGGAGGAGGAGGGAGGAGGAGGGAGGAGAGGAGGGAGAAGGAGGAGAGGAGGAGGAGGGAGGAGGAGGGAGGAGGAGGAGGAGGAGGAGGGCAGGAGGAGGAGGGGCAGGAGGGAGAGGAGGGGCAGGAGGAGGGAGGAGGGAGGAGGAGGAGGAGGAGGAGGAGGAGGAGGAGGAGAGGAGGAGAGGAGGAGGAGAGGAGAAGGAGGAGAGGAGGTCACCGCTCTGACGCCAGAGGAGGTCCCGGAGGAGGAGGAGGAGAGGAGGAGAGGAGGAGAGGAGAAGGAGGAGAGGAGGTCACCGCTCTGACGCCAGAGGAGGTCCCGGAGGGAGGAGGGAGGAGAGGGAGGAGGAGGAGGGGGAGAGGAGGGGAGGGAGGAGGGAGGAGGAGGAGAGGAGGAGGGGGAGAGGAGGAGAGGAGGAGGAGAGGAGGAGGAGAGGAGGAGGGAGGAGGAGGGAGAAGGGGAGAGGAGGTCACCGCTCTGGGCCAGAGGGTCCCGGAGGAGGAGGAGGAGAGGGAGAGGGAGGAGGAGAAGGAGGAGGAGGTCACGCTTGACGCCAGAGGAGGTCCGGAGGAGGGAGGAGGAGGAGGGGCAGGAGGAGGAGGAGGAGGAGAGGAGGAGGAGGAGAGGAGGAGGAGGAGGGGGGGAGGAGGAGGGAGGAGAGGAGGAGGAGGAGAGGAGGAGAGGAGGAGAAGGAGGAGAGGAGGTCACCGCTCTGACGCCAGAGGAGGTCCCGGAGGAGGAGGAGGAGAGGAGGGGCAGGAGGAGGAGGAGGAGGAGGAGGAGGAGAGGAGGAGGAGGAGGAGGAGGAGAGGAGGAGGAGAGGAGGAGCAGGAGGAGGAGGAGGAGGAGGAGGAGAGGAGGAGGAGAGGAGAAGGAGGAGAGGAGGTCACCGCTCTGACGCCAGAGGAGGTCCCGGAGGAGGAGGAGAGAGGAGGGGCAGGGAGGAGGAGGAGGAGGAGGGAGGAGGGAGGAGGGAGGGAGGAGGAGGAGAAGGAGGAGGAGGAGGAGAGGAGAGGAGGAGAAGGAGGAGAGGAGGTCACCGCTCTGACGCCAGATGAGGTCCCGGAGGAGGAGGAGGAGAGGAGGGGCAGGAGGAGGAGGGGCAGGAGGAGAGGAGGGGCAGGAGGAGGAGGGGCAGGAGGAGGAGGAGGAGGAGGAGGAGGAGGAGGAGGAGAGGAGGAGGAGAGGAGGAGAGGAGGAGGAGGGGCAGGAGGAGAGGAGGAGGAGGCGTCCCGCTCACCTAGAGGCTGCTTCTCACACACGGCCTGGACCCAGGACTTCATCAGCTGGGCCAGGATCCTCGTCTCGTGGAGCGGGAACAGCTGCTGGATGACGCCGCGGGCGCTCAGCTCCGGGACTGAGGAGGGACACGTCTCACAGGTGTGTCCTCTCCTCAGGAGGGACACGTCTCACAGGTGTGTCCCTCCTCAGGAGGGACACGTCTCACAGGTGTGTCCTCTCCTCAGGAGGGACACGTCTCACAGGTGTGTCCCTCCTGAGGAGAGGATGCCACCAAGCTTTGAGTGGATGTTAAAAAATATATATGTATATATGTTTTCTGGTCTATATATGTATACATATATATATATATATATATATATATATATATATATATATATATATATATATATATAACATATATCTATCATTTTGCCCTGTTTTATTTCATTTTTTATTTTATGTGCAAAAAAAGAAATACCAAACCAACTGAGGGGTTGTTTGTAAAAGTTCCCCGTGTGTTTCAGAAGACTTCCTAACATAAGCGCTCACTGATGGGCTGTCCCTCCAGGAAGTTGATGTTGTGAAGCACCTCCCCGTGTTTGGCCCGGAGGTTGTCCAGCCAGAACTTGATGATGCTCTGCCTCTCCTGCAGCCAATGAGAGGAGGGGGAGGAGTCAATAGTACATTCATACATATACCTGTGTGTGTGTGTGTGTGTGTGTGTTTGTGTGTGCGTGTGTGTTTTCGACACCGACCTGCGAAGTAAAGAAGCACAGCTCGCTCTCGATGTTCTCGTAGATGTAATCCTCCTCGCAGGAGAAGTTCCTCGTTCCTCCGCCGAACTCAGGCTTGACTCCTTTCCTCAGTCCTATCTCCTCGGCGCCTCGCAGCAGACTGGAGGACGACAGTGAGAAGAGAGTCTCTCATCCCCCTTTCCCCTGGAGAGGGGGATTTGAGTCTCTCATCCCCCTCTCCCCTGGAGGGTTCCAAACCGAGAGACATCAGGTGTGATCAGAGCAAAGGCCCTCCCCACGGTGTGACCTTCAGCCAGGAGAGGAGCAGGACCCCCTGATGAGTCACTGAGATGAGCTAATGTGGCTACGCTAGCTGCAGCTACGTATAATAAAGTAAACAATGGTACTTTTACTAAGAACAGACAGAATACAACTTAAAGCCCCACTATGTCACTTTTCCACCTTAAAATAACAGCTTGAAAAAAATGGTGCCGCTACAAAGACTTTTAATATGTTGATGTCTCCTCCTCCTCCTCCTCCTCCTCCTCCTCCTCCTCCTCCTCCTCCTCCTCCTCCTCCCCCTCCTCCTCCTCCTCCTCCTCCTCCATCGGGGTCTGGGGGCTGAATACTGCTGTATGTAAGATGTTGGGACCGACCCGGTACTTCCGGCGGGGGTAGTTCAAGTAGCGGTCTGGCAGCATTACACATCTTATAGTCCAGTCCTCCTCTCAGGTGACTTTTATTGTCTCGCCACGCGACTCGTAGAGAGGAGAGACATGCTGTGGTGAACACCGGGTGTTGATCAGCGGCAGCCCGGTCGCGATCGGCTGGGAGCAGACGAGCCGGAAGAGCCATATATGGCTCGAGACCCGACGTTAAATACCTGTAGGGGGCGCTACAGGGGAAAAGTTACATAGTGTCGCTTTAAACAATAACTAAACCTCAGACTACGAGAGGAAGCAGTGACGTTCTGCTCTTCATTTGGCATCTCTGATGATAAAAGTTGCTGCTTTAGTTTTTTTCGGTGTTGTTCTCGAGTGACTCGGGATTAATTCACACATAGATTCATTAATTCAACAGAAGAGTTGAGGCTTACGGAGGAAAATATCTTACAATACAAGTCTGAACATATTCATATATATATATATATTTATTTATTAATTTATATATATTTATTTATATATATTTATAAATAATATATGTATATATATATATATATATATTATACATATATATTTATGTCTATATATATTTTCTTTTTTAAACTGTCTGAATTATAAATACAAGAAATAATTATCGACACCTCTCTATTCTTTGCATTAATATTCCTTAGATTAATATAATAATATATAATATAATGTTTCCACTGTGGGACTGATAAAGGAATATCTTAAGGTATCTTATTATGATCATATATTCTTCCATGGTGTATTTGACACTGAACTAGTTCTTCTTTATCTCTGTGATGACGTCCAAAGGAGCATCACATTTCATTATAACCCTGTAATTCTGTCTGGGAATAGACGGATTGATCAATGATGAAATAACAACTCAATTTAAACATTCCACACAACCACACGTGCATGGGCGTGTCAGCGTGTCAGCGGCCTTACTTCTCGTACGTCGCCGTGACGAAGAAGGCGTAGACCCGCGTGTGCTTGTGATGTCGGATCTGGATGATGAGCTCGGGGATTCCCAGCCGGATGTGGTTCAGTAGCCATAGCAACGTGTGGTCATCCGTTGTGTCTGACAGGAGAAGTAGAACAATACTTTTTTAAAGCGGTGCCCACGCATTAAGCTGCAGCCGCTGGGAGGACCCCCCAGGCTGGAGGACCCGCCCCAGGCTGAAGAACCCCCCAGGCTGGAGGACCCCCCAGGCTGGAGGACCCCCCAGGCTGAAGGACCCCCCAGGCTGGAGGACCACCCCCCCCCCAGGCTGGAGGCCTCCTCATGTTCACCTCATGGCCAGCTCATGTTCAGTATCTCATGTTCAGTATCTCATGTTCATATCTCATGTTCATATCTCATGTTCATATCTCAAGTTCATATCTCATGTTCATATCTCATGTTCATAGCTCATATATCATGTTCATATCTCATGTTCAGTATCTCATGTTCATATCTCATGTTCATATCTCATGTTCAGTATCTCATGTTCAGTATCTCATGTTCATATCTCATGTTCATATCTCATGTTCAGTATCTCATGTTCATATCTCAAGTTCATATCTCATGTTCATATCTCATGTTCATAGCTCATATATCATGTTCATATCTCATGTTCAGTATCTCATGTTCATATCTCATGTTCATATCTCATGTTACATTACATTACATTACATGTCATTTAGCAGACGCTTTTATCCAAAGCGACTTACAATAAGTGCATTTCAACCTAGAGTACAAACTAAGAACAACAAGAATACAGAAAGTAACATTTCCTCATCATAGATACACTACAAAAGTACCATAATAAGAGCCATTCAAGTGCTACCAGATCTCATGCTCATATCTCATGTTCAGTACCTCATGTTCATATCCATATCTCATGTTCATAGCTCATATCTCATGTTCAGTATTTCATGTTCATATCTCATGTTCAGTATCTCATGTTCATATCTCATGTTCATATATCATGTTCATAGCTCATATCTCATGTTCATATCTCATGTTCAGTATCTCATGTTCATATCTCATGTTCATATCTCATGTTCATATCTCATGTTCATATCTCATGTTCAGTACCTCATGTTCATATCCATATCTCATGTTCATAGCTCATATCTCATGTTCAGTACCTCATGTTCATATCCATATCTCATGTTCATAGCTCATATCTCATGTTCAGTATCTCATGTTCATATATCATGTTCAGTATCTCATGTCCATATCTCATGTTCATATCTCATGCTCATATCTTATGTTCATATCTCATGTTCATAGATCATGTTCAGTATCTCATGTTCATATCTCATGTTCAGTATCTCATGTTCATATCTCAAGTTCATATCTCATGTTCATATCTCATGTTCATAGCTCATATATCATGTTCATATCTCATGTTCAGTATCTCATGTTCATCTCTCATGCTCATATCTCATGCTCATATCTTATGTTCATATCTCATGTTCATAGATCATGTTCAGTATCTCATGTTCATATCTCATGTTCAGTATCTCATGTTCATATATCATGTTCAGTATCTCATGTCCATATCTCATGTTCATATCTCATGCTCATATCTTATGTTCATATCTCATGTTCATATCTCATGTTCAGTACCTCATGTTCAGTATCTCATGTTCATATCTCATGTTCAGTAACTCATGTTCATATCCATATCTCATGTTCATAGCTCATATCTCATGTTCAGTACCTCATGTTCATATCCATATCTCATGTTCAGTACCTCATGTTCATATCCATATCTCATGTTCATAGCTCATATCTCATGTTCAGTACCTCATGTTCATATCCATATCTCATGTTCAGTACCTCATGTTCATATCCATATCTCATGTTCATAGCTCATATCTCATGTTCAGTATCTCATGTTCATATCTCATGTTCAGTATATCATGTTCATATCTCATGTTCATATCTCATGCTCATATCTTATGTTCATATCTCATGTTCATAGATCATGTTCAGTATCTCATGTTCATAGATCATGTTCAGTATCTCATGTTCAGTATCTCATGTTCAGTATCTCATGTTCATATCTCATGTTCAGTATATCATGTTCATATCTCATGTTCATATCTCATGTCCAGTATCTCATGTTCATATCTCATGTTCATCTCTCGTGTTCAGTACCTCATGTTCAGTATCTCATGTTCATATCTCATGCTCATATCTCATGTTCATATCTTATGTTCAGTATCTCATGTTCATATCTCATGTCCATATCTCATGCTCATATCTCATGTTCATATCTCATGTTCATATCTCATGTTCATATCTCATGTTCAGTAACTCATGTTCATATCTCATGTTCATATCTCATGTTCAGTATCTCATGCTCATATCTCATGTTCATATCTCATGTTCATATCTCATGATCTCATGTTCATATCTCATGTTCAGTGTCTCATGTTCATATCTCATGTTCAGTGTCTCATGTTCATATCTCTGTGTGTGGAGATGTTTGATCTCTCTTTAGATGGAAGACATGTGAAGGAATACGAGTGTCTTTGTTTCTTCTTTGTCTGGAGCGTGAGAAAGTAAATGAACAGCTGTCACATAGAATCATATGTTTGATGTCTTGAGGGCTTCAGGTGTCGGAGCGTCTATATAAAATATAAAAGTGATTCATTGTGTTAAATTGCATAATGTAAATGTATTTTACTTTTTATGTTTGTGGGTAACAAGGAAAATATACATTAATAGGACTGTAGGTTTAGGTGAGGGTCAACGAGAGTCCTCACAAGTATAGAGATACACGCGTGTGTGTGTGTGTGTGTGTGAGTGTGTGTGTGTGTGTCTGTCTGTGTGTGTGTGTGTGTGTGTGTGTGTGAGTCTGTCTGTCTGTGTGTGTCTGTCTGTCTGTGTGTGTGTGTGAGTCTGTCTGTCTGTCTGTGTGTGTGTGTGTGTGTGAGAGTGTGTGTGTGTGTGTCTGTATGTGTGTGAGTGTGTGTGTGTGTGTGTGTGTGAGTCTGTGTGTCTGTCTGTCTGTGTGTGTGTGTGAGTCTGTCTGTCTGTCTGTGTGTGTGTGTGTGTGTGAGAGTGTGTGTGTGTGTGTGTGTCTGTATGTGTGTGAGTGTGTGTGTGTGTGTGTGTGTGTGTGTGTGTGTGTGTGTAAGTGCTTGACCTGCAAACGTCATGAGGACATCACAGTTCTCCGTGGGGACGGTTTTCATCCAGGACTTGTGAGACATGATGTGTCTCCCGGCCTGAAGCAGCCGCTTCCCAAACAGCTTATCTGAGAGAGAGAGAGGGGGAGAGAGAGGGAGGGGGAGAGAGGGAGGGGGGGAGAGAGGGAGGGGGAGATAGGGGGGGGGGAGAGAGAGAGAGAGGACAGCGTGTGAAACCTTCTCCCGGGTCCTGCATGATAATGAGGGGCGCCAGGAGAGAACGCCTGTTCCGCCGCCCCCCGGTCACCGTGACAACAGAGAGCGGGAGGTGGGCCGCTGTCCAGAGGTCACAGAGGTCACAGAGGTCACAGAGGTGTCGAGAGTCACAGCAGCCGATGGACTGTTGTTCTTTAGTATTCTAATATACTCAATGTGCATCCAAGAAGCGGTTCAGGTTCATGGTGTAAGTAGTGAGCACTAAGACACGCCCCCTCACAAGGTCAAGGTCACGGTGACCTGTGACCTTGACCTCAACGTGTCCTGGCACCATGTAACTCACTCAGCGCTCTGCAGCAGCGACCACCTGTCACACAGACCCCCCCCCCCACCCTGCTGAGCGGCCCGGCTACTTCCTGGAGCGGAGAGGCTTCCAGGAACCAGCCGTATCCGGGCTGCATGGCGCTGCACCGACACGTAGAGCGCCTACAGCGTCACTCCACTGTACACACCTGTTATCAGGTAATAGAGCCAACAGTTCTTTATCGTACTCTGAACTCTCTTGGTTGTCATCTAAAATGTTTGTTACTCGTAAAATGAAGTAAAGAATAAAGTCATGAAGATAAAAACAATTCATGCCCTTGTCTTTGTTGTTGCTTAGATTAGAAGTGAATGTGAATCGACTATTGTAGCTTCATGTTGTGTTGATTAGTATCGAGGTTCTAATGGACCTATCTCTTACTCTTAACTCTCTTTTATATTTGTATAAATGAAGTTTAAAGAAAGTCGTTGACGAGACAAAACCTTCAGAACACGTTCAGCAGAAGATATTTCCTGTCAAGATGAATCCAAAAGAGACTCAAAGGTGGCATCAATATTCACAGGAGTCTGACGTGGTGATCTGGCTCCACACACACACACACACACACACACACACACTCACACACACACTCACACACACACACTCACACACACACACACACTCACACACACACACACACACACACACTCACACACACACACACACACACTCACACACACACACTCACACACACACTCACACACACACTCACACACACACACACACTCACACTCACACACACACACACTCACACACACACACACACTCACACTCACACACACACACTCACACACACACTCACACACACACACACACACACACTCACACACACACACACACTCACACACACACACTCACACACACACTCACACTCACACACTCACACACACACTCACACTCACACACACACTCACACTCACACACACACTCACACTCACACACACTGTGTTCATAGCGGCCATCGAGGCGTCCCTCCTCAGGCCTCGATGTGAACGCCTCTCAGCCTCTCAGCCTCTCAGCCACGGGGAAGCCGTCTCCTCAGAGCCGTAACGGCCAATCAGAGCCGTAACGGCCAATCAGAGCCGTAACGGCCAATCAGAGCCGTAACGGCCAATCAGAGCCGTAACGGCCAATCAGAGCCGTAACGGCCAATCAGAGCCGTAACGGCCAATCAGAGCGGGCGTCCCGGTCCTGTAGCGTTGGCAGCCTGCGCTGTGTCTCTGGTCCTCCTGAGCTCGTGTCTCTGTGTTGGTCTCCTCCAGCTCTTGAAGGGAAACGTTTACAGAGCGTTTCTCTTTCTTTCTGCAGCTGATGAGAATATAAAGTCTGAACCAATGATCATATCAATATTCAATATAAAGCAACCCCTCATATAATATCAATATTCAGATATATACACGCCCAGCCCACCTCTCTCTCTCTCTCTCTCTCTCTCTCTCTCTCTCTCTCTCTCTCTCTCTCTCTCTCTCTCAGGAGGTGTTGGTCATGGCGGCGTGGACACGGAGCTCCGGAGCCTTCAGGCTGCACGGCCAGAGGAGAAGGGAGTTGATGCCGGGCGGCGATGAAAATAAACCAGAGCTGACTGACTGACGACCATTTGTTTCTGTGGCGAGAGCTTCCTCTCAGAGAGATGGGAGGAGCAGCAGAGAGAGACGGGAGGAGCAGCAGAGAGACGGGGGTGATCCTCCTGTCAGAGACCAACTCAGTGTCAGCTGTTGTGCAGGTTTTAAACCATTAAATCACAATGTGTATGACAGTTTAAGTTGAAGGCTATCGTAAAGAACACGCTGCCTCCTCTCGCACAAGTTTCAAAAGGTGCCCCCAGCTAACGCCCATGTAGTCCAGTCAGTGGAGCAGCATCAGCCCCCCCCCCCCATCCTACAGGTCTCCACCCCCAGGTGAGTCCTGTGGAGGAGCTTACCTGTGTGGGGTCGTCTCTACGTTTGGAGAGAACCAAGGAAACAAGACTCAAGGACCCAGAGGACCAGAGCCCCCAGGGACCAGCAGTCCACTCACACTGGACCACTGGTGCAGCTCTGAGTCAACGGCTACGACACTCTAATAACAACAAATACGAAATATAAAAGAAAACAAATGCAGAAGGTGGTAATGTGGAGAGGGACGAGAAAGTTCACGAAATGCATAATGGAAACTCTAAAAACATAATAATCATCTCCAAAACTGGCTAATAAACACAAGGCCCATGTGTACAGACACAACCCGTCAACCAAGGTCACACATATAGTCTCTCTCTCTCTCTCTCTATATATATATATATATATATATATATATATATATATATATATATATAAATATATATATATTTATATATATATATATAAATATATATATTTTTATATATATACATGGATATATATATATATATATATATATATCCATGTATATATATATATATATATATATATATATATAAACATTTATATAGGCTTTACACAATGACCTTTCTGTGAAATCCATGCCGGTTGTTTCCTCCTGAACGCTGAGCTGTCTGTTCCAGAACATTGTAATCTGAGTATCACACAGTGGGAACTACGTGGACACGTTTCAAAAAAGTATTTCAACATGGAGGCAGAGATTCCTGCAACCCCCCCCCCCCCCCCCCCACTGAACCACCGCAGCCCGTGAAACTAAGTCCACCCCCCCTGTTGAAGGAGGAAGGGGTGTTCAATGTGCCCTCACACAGTTAACATGGCGGGAGCTTCAACTCAGAGGTTACTGAAGCAGCTCGGAGTAAACATGGCGTGTTACGACCGCGAGGAGCAGGACTCCTCAGAGCCTCCTCAGAGCCTCCTCAGAGCCTCCCCAGAGCCTCCTCAGAGCCTCCTCAGAGCCTCCCCAGAGCCTCCTCAGAGCCTCCCCAGAGCCTCCTCAGAGCCTCCTCAGAGCCTCCTCAGAGCCTCCCCAGAGCCTCCCCAGAGCCTCCCCAGAGCCTCCTCAGAGCCTCCCCAGAGCCTCCCCAGAGCCTCCTCAGAGCCTCCCCAGAGCCTCCTCAGAGCCTCCTCAGAGCCTCCTCAGAGCCTCCTCCTGTCAGGAGGAGATCTTCACCAGAGGACTCAGCATCCAGGAGACATGGAGAACACAGCTAGCATGTAGCTCGGTGCTCAGCGTACACCGGGAGAGGAGGAG
>CM070102.1:357500-385000 GCA_036178185.1 Liparis tanakae
GCGGATGCGGAGAGCATCTTCTCCTTGTCGTCGGGCCACGGCCGCTGTGGCGTGGCCGTGGTGCGGGCCAGCGGGCCGGCCTCCTCCGCGGCCCTGAGGAGCATGACCAGGGGCAGCCGCCCTCCCCCGCCACGGGAGGCCCTGCTGCGCAACATCAGGGACCCCCGATCACAAGAAGTGCTGGACCGCGGACTCGTCTTCTGGTTCCCAGGTCTGTGCACTTCAAACACACACACACGCATACGCACACACACACACATATACACACACGCACACACACACACACACACACAGTTGCTGTGTCTCATGTGTTTGTGTCTTCAGCTCCACACAGTTTCACGGGAGAGGACAGCGTGGAGTTCCACCTCCACGGCGGTCCTGCTGTCATCACTGCTGTTCTTCATGCTTTAGGTAGAACACAGAAACACCTCGGACTGTGATTTCATATTAATATCCGACAACTTCATACAATGCACACATATACACACACACACACACACACACATGCCTTCAGTGTCATGTGATGCACCGTCACTTTGCACGGTGTGTGTGTGTGTATGTATATATATATATATATATATATATATATGTATATATGTATGAATGTATATGTGTTCATCGTATTATTTCTTGAATGTAAAATCTAAATAAAACTTAGTAAACAGTACACTATGGATATCAAAGTAAAAAGTACAGTATGTTGGTCTCTGGGTCTCCACAGCTTTGACTTCCTAAGATGTGACTAGTGGAGTCACGTGACTTAAAAGGGAAACATTCCTATTTCTAAGATGCTTATAAAATGGGACTGACGAGTAAGATGACAATGTCACCTGCAGTTCCCCCACTCGCCTCCTAGGGGGCAGTGTTGTATAGATTATAAATGTTAAATGGAACGCTTTGTGAAAGATGTGACACTGTTGTTGAGGGGAAAAGAGAATTTAAGAGGATATTTTCCTCCCAGCTAACAGATCACGACCTACATTTGCCAAATGATTTATGTCCTCAGGTGTCTCCTCCTGGAGAGACACTGTCCCGAAAACAATGAAAACCTTCCAACTTTGACCTCCACCCAGAGCGACGCGTTGACCCGGCATTGGATCCTCTACTGTCTGTGTGTGTGTGTGTGTGCAGGATTCATCCCTCATTAATGTCTTCATATGCGTATTTCTCAGGAAGCGTGCCTGGCATGAGACCTGCTGAAGCTGGGGAGTTCACACGGAGGGCCTTCCAGGCGGGGAAGCTGGGTTTAACAGAGGTGAAAACACAGCACAGCCTCACAGGCCGCTGAGGCGTTCACAGGGTCACCATCAACGGGGAGGTCTAGTTCCTGAAATGTCAACAGTGGAAAGTGATTCTTTTGGATAAATATATTTATATATATATGTATGGTCCACCCAGCTGCAGCACCAGGGCGTCATGCCTCCAGCCCTCCAGGTGGCACTGTGTCTGCTCGGTGCAGTAATGTGATGAATGCCTGTGTCTCGCCCTGCAGGTGGAGGGGCTCGGGGATCTGATTCACGCCGAGACGGAGGCCCAGAGGAGGCAGGCGCTCCGGCAGATGTCCGGAGACCTGGAGCGCCTCTACCGCGACTGGAGCCACACACTGAAGAGGGTAGGTCCCCGGTACCCGAGTCCACTGTCACTCCACCTCAAGCTGCTGTTGAAGCTCAAAGGGTCTCCAAACCCTCCAGGTCTGGTTTTAAAGTGACAGGTGGACCGGGAGACCTTTAGTAGACCTTCAGGAGACCTTCATGAGACCTTAACGAGACCATCAGGAGACCATCATGAGACCTTCAGGAGACCTTAAAGAGACCATCAGGAGACCATCAGGAGACCTTCATGAGACCTTCAGGAGACCTTAAAGAGAACATCAGGAGACCATCAGGAGACCTTCATGAGACCTTAACGAGACCATCAGGAGACCATCAGGAGACCTTCATGAGACCTTCAGGAGACCTTAAAGAGACCATCAGGAGACCTTCATGAGACCTTCATGAGACCTTAAAAATACCATCAGGAGACCTTCATGAGACCTTCAGGAGACCTTAAAGAGAACATCAGGAGACCATCAGGAGACCTTCATGAGACCTTAACGAGACCATCAGGAGACCATCAGGAGACCTTAAAGAGACCATCAGGAGACCATCAGGAGACCTTCATGAGACCTTCATGAGACCTTAAAAATACCATCAGGAGACCTTCATGAGACCTTCAAGAGACCTTTAGGAACCTTCAGGAGACCTTTAGGATAATAATATCCTAATAACCTTGGACCTCCTCCCTGGGAATCTCTAGTAATAATATATTTCCCAGCTAAATGAAGACGGGTTTCTTCCCGTGGCTCTCAGAACTTCCTCCTGGTCCGTGTGGACGTCGTGACGAGTGAAGTGGATCCAGCGCCGTGTTCTGAACGTCTCTCTGTGAATATGTCCAGAACAATAAGCGTTTGAAGCGCCGCCCGGCCCTGACTTGTTTCCCCATCTGGACACATCTGGTTTCGTCTTGTTTTGGATGGATTCAGATGAATGATAACAGCTGCTGCACCTATCACCGCACACAATCGAGCCATTCATTTATTCTGGGCAGCGGCTTGTTGTTCCAGAGAGAAACACCACCGATGGAGAGGAGCGACGGAGGCCGAGGGTCGGCCTCACGGGGTCGTGACCTCTGAGGAGCGACGGAGGCCGAGGGTCGCGAGGGTGGCGATGTGGGGGTGTGGCGGTGTAGTGTGGGGGTGTAGCGTGGGGGTGTGGCGGTGTGGGGGTGTGGTGTGGGGTGTGGGGTGTGGGGGTGTGGGGTGTGGGGTGTAGCGTGTGGGGGGGGTGGGGTGGGGGTGGGGGTGTGGGGGTGTGGGGTGGGGGTGTAGCGTGGGGGTGTGGGGGTGTGGGGGTGTGGGGGTGGGTGTGTGAGGGTGGGGGGGTGGGGTGTGTGGGTGTGGGGTGTGGGGTGGGGGGGGGTGGGGTGGGGTGTGGGGGGTGTGGCGTGGGGGGTGGGGTGTGGGGTGGGGTGGCGTGTGGGGGTGTGGGGGTGGGGTGTGGGGTGGGTGGGGTGTGGGGTGGGGGGGGTGTGGGTGTGGGGTGTGTGGGGTGGGGGGTGTGGGGTGTGGGGGTGGGGTGTAGCGGGGGTGGGGGTGTGGGGGTGGGGGTGGGTGTGGGGGTGTAGCGTGTGGGGGTGTAGCGTGTGGGGGTGTAGCGTGGGGGGGTGTAGCGTGGGGGGGTGTAGCGTGTGGGGGTGTAGCGTGGGGGGGTGTAGCGTGTGGGGGTGTGGGGGCGGGGCTTCCTGTTGTTCAGCTATAGCAGGACTGTGTTAAAGGTCCGCACAGCGTGGAAACACTGAAGCTCCTCCCCTTCTGTTTCATGTGTTTATCTAGTGTTGCTGTCTGTCTCTCTCCATGAGCTGGACCGACGAACACCTAGAACCATATTTGCATTTGTTACAGCTGTTGTCCCCAAATGTCATTTATATTATTAAATAATAAAATCTGAACATTTTAAATAACCGTTAATTGTTTCCCCGAGATCGACGTAGCGATGGCTGCAACGTTACGCCGCGAGAAAAATAAGAAATGTTACTGAAAATATACATTTTAAAAATTGAAACGAGACTAAAAGTCAAATAAAGTACAATAACAGCCCAATGAGCGTAAAAAGGTTCAAGGAGCTGAAATCATGTGGAAGAGAGGAGCAGCTCGCTGTTAGCTACACTTGAGTTCATTAAATAAATAAAGGACAAATGTATCTAAAGGTCATTTAGAGACATTAGATACATTCAAAAGGAAAGAAAGTTAGAGATCCGTGGTGTGAGAATTAATTATTATGTTTTATTAAAGAGGAGATTCACACGGATGTGAAGATCTGTTCATTTATTTAGGTTCCTAAGAATCGTCTGGATTCTCTTTTTGGATGAATATAGCATATTGCACAATCATTTCTATTCACACACACACATATATATATATATATATATATATATATATATATATATATATATATATATATATATATATATATTATGACCATAATGACTCCAGCCTCTCCTCTCAGGCTCTGGCTCACGTCGAGGCCTTCATCGACTTCAGCGAAGACGAGCTCATCGAGGACGGGGTCCTGGACCAAGGTGTGTGTGTGTGTGTGTGTGTGTGTGTGTGTGTGTGTGTGTGTGTGTGTGTGTGTGTGTGTGTGTGTGTGTGTGTTATTCTGACTCAAACCAACATGCTGCACCAGGGCTCTGTACGTCCTTTTATATATAAACACTCTATTCTAGCTTTGAGCAGACGTGACCTGAAGTCTGTATTTAAAACCCTTTTTTGTCCCGTACCGCTCCTCTTTGTCTTTGTCTTCGTCTTCGTCTCGCCACAGTGGACGCCTGTGTGTGCGACCTGCAAGCGGAGATTGAGCGCCACCTGCAGGACGAGCGGAGGGGCGAGCGGCTGCGCGGCGGCGTGCAGGTGGTCATCGCCGGAGCCGCCAACGCCGGGAAGAGCAGCCTCCTCAACGCGCTGTGTAAGAGAACACGCCCAGAGGACGCTCATGTCCTCTGGGCGTTGGGGCTTATTCATATATAAACAAACAACTCATCCATGCGCGTGTAAACTCTTCCTATTAGGAATACAAATTCAGACTGTGTAAACTCTTCCTATTAGGAATAGTTTACACAGTCTGAACTTTAGAAAAATCTATATTATATATGATATAATATATGATATATATAGGTATATTATTTATATATATACATATTATATACATATATATTTAATAGTATATGATTCATATATATATATATATTATATACAATATATATATATATATATATATATAATTCTATTATATATATATGATATATATATATATATATAATACTATTTTTTATATATATATATAATTGTATTTTATATATATATATAATTGTATTGTATGTCATATATAATAAATATTATATATCGGTTTTATATATTATATACAATATATATATATATATATATATAATTGTATTATATATAATATATAATAAATATTATATATCGGATTTATATATATATAATATATATTATGTACAATATATAGAATTGTATTTGATTTATATATATGATATATACATATAATTGTATTATATATATATATATATATATATATATATATATATATATATATATATATATCTATATTAAAATAGTCTCTTCATAGTGAGGTGATGTAATCTCATAATCACCACAACACACACACACCTGTTGCAATAGTCCTGACTTTCTCCCTTTTTGAAATGAGTTCTCTTGTTTCTCATCTCAACCTAATGACTCTGTGTTCGTGGTGCGAGGTTATGTTTGTTTAGGATATGGTATCCTAAATCATTTATAATGTGTGTGTGAGGCGTCTGCAGAGGGCTTGGCAGCGCCTCCTCCCAGCTTCCTATCAGAAGAATAGACGTATCTATCAGACTTCACACACGATGCTGGGATCATTTCCTCTTCTGATTGGTCTCCCCCCGAGGCCCCGCACCTCGTCAGCAGCACGCCGGTTCACGAGTTTATTTACGAGGGTTCGGATTTCACGTGGGCTCTGTCACCTTTGGAAAAGATAGTATAGAAATTATTACAAAATTAGTTATTGTTTTGTTTGCATAATGCAGAAAACATGGAAAAGTCCTGTCATGTATTACTTTCTATCTTTACATGAAATAACATAATTTTATTATATATATGTGTATATATATATATATATATATACAATTATTTATATAAAATATATTACACATATATTATGTATATAATACAATTATATATTGTCTCTCTTTCATTTGAGTCATGTAAGTTTTTAAAATGTTTGCTTTGGAATTCTCATGTTTAGTTTAAACAATTTATCACGTTTTCATGTGTGCACATGGTTTAAATGTGTCATTGGTCACCATGTGTATGAACCGGGACTTTAAAGAGAATAAAATAGTCACAAGTTATCACAAGTCAAATATTTAGAGCGATGAATTCCTGCACCAACGTCTCCTGGTGAACTTCATGTTGGATTAAAAACAAGATATTTAAA
Source organism: Liparis tanakae (assembly GCA_036178185.1). Classification (NCBI taxonomy): domain Eukaryota; kingdom Metazoa; phylum Chordata; class Actinopteri; order Perciformes; family Liparidae; genus Liparis; species Liparis tanakae. The sequence continues at coordinate 363,536 of CM070102.1, forward strand.
TGTTGCGTCATCAACCCAGCAGGTGCATGTGTGCATCAGATGTATTTAGCGTGTAGAGTATGAACAAACCCTAATAAGCCACGCCCCCTGACCCCTGACCCCAGGCCAGAGGCCGGCCGCCATCGTGTCGCCCGCGGCCGGCACCACCAGAGACGTGGTGGAGGCGGCGCTGGACATCGGCGGCTTCCCCGTCCTGCTGAGTGACACCGCCGGCCTCCGGGAGAGCGCCGACCCGGTGGAGCGGGAGGGGGTCCGCCGGGCCCGGGAGAGGTGAGGGGGGGGGGCAAATGATTTACTTCCTGCCTGGAAAAGTCCTTGACATTTTTTTGAGATTTAACATCAACTTTTTTTCCCAAAAGTTTTCAAAAGGTCCTGGAAATGTTTATATCTTCATTCACACAGTTTTATTAAAATAATTCACATTTATATCAATATTTATTCTTTTAATCAAACTATTGTCTCTTATTTCATGGACATTTGTTTTAAAGTCCTGTAAACCCGTCGGTCACCGTGTGAACCTGACATCAGGAGCTTCCTATAGGACGCGCTGTGACAGAGTGCATTGTGGGTAGTGGACGTAGATGGATGCTCCGGCATCTGTTTATGTCATCGATGTGTTTATAATATAACAAACAAGCCTCGGCCCACGGAGCACGTCCTCCTAAACAAAGAAAGGAAGAAATAAGTCTTTTTCTCTCCCTGTACACCATCCTATATATATATCTGTTTTTAAATGTCCAGAGTTTATATTATTGCCGAGCTCAGTTATAAATACCCGGGACACGAACACTCCCAGGAAGCTTGCGTAACGAAGAGCCTCCTTCAGAGTATTTACCGAGAGGATGGACGTACGGCGCTTCCCCTGTTTACACCAGGAAGGATGGCCGCGTGCCGCCGCCGCTCCACGCGGCCAGCGGCGGTCGGACGAACGGACGCGCCGCCAACAGAATTAAACGGCTATTTGGCTTCAATGTGCGGAATCTCTGACGATTTTCATTCCAAGACGTCGATTGCTTCCCAAGTCCTTGTGTTCTTGGCAGGGGGCGAAGCCTCTGACACATTTATTAGATATGACATCACCACGCATGTGATGCAACACCACGTTAAAGGGGGAACTCGGCACAAACCTTTCACTGCTGTAAACATTTTTTATTTATGAGCTACACTACCGATGAAAAGTTAGCGGTCACGTAGAAACGTCCTTATTTTTCAAAGCACTGTTTTTTTAACATTAAATTAATCATAAATACTAGTTAGTGAAGTCTCTCCATAGTTAATGTGGTCATGACTATTCTCTGGTTAGTGAAGTCTCCATAGTTAATGTGGTCATGACTATTCTCTGGTTAGTGAAGTCTCCATAGTTAATGTGGTCATGACTATTCTCTGGTTAGTGAACTCTCCATAGTTAATGTGGTCATGACTATTCTCTGGTTAGTGAAGTCTCTCCATAGTTAATGTGGTCATGACTATTCTCTGGGTAGTGAAGTCTCTCCATAGTGTGTAGAGGCCCATCTCCATGTTCTAGTGGTACATTGTGTTATCGCCTTAGAAGACTAGCGGAGGGGTAGAAAACCTTTTAAGCCCTTTTGATGTGAGCGCAGCTGAAAACAGTTATGCTGCTGAGAGAAGCTCTAAAACTGGCCTTCCTCTGAGAACAAGAAGAACTACATTCATATTTACTGTGAACATTTTTATTTATAACCTCCTCAACGTCTGGACTACATTTATATTCATTGATAAATAAAAGAGTTTTCATGTGAAACACCAAACTGTCTGGTGACCCCAAACTTTTGAGTGTTGTGTAAATGTAATTACAAGAAAGCAGGAAATGAGTCACCGATCAGTGGAAATGCAGATGTGAGTGGAATATAATGTCCAGAGCCGACGTGGGGGAGTTCCTCTGGCTGTTGCTGGAGTTATTTGGGTGGCGCTATAGGAAGGGTGGCAGCTCGTGTTCTGCGGGGGACTTTCTGTGCAGGCGGCGGGTCGGAGGCTCGTGACCCGGGTCGCTGCAGGAAGGACGTGGCGAGGACGAGCATCCGCCACGCCGCTCACGGCTCCCAGTCGGTGGTCAGCCTGTGTTCTCCTCCTCAGGCTCAGTGGTGTTGACCTGGAGCTGCAGACCACTGAGGATTATCAGAGGAGGATTCAGTTCTCTGATCAGACAGCTCATAAACTAATCACTAATCACTAATCACTAAATCACTAAATCACTTTAATTTGTCTGTTTCTGCAATGCAAATGCAACTTGTTTTATTTATTATTAAATATTATTAATGATGACCTTTTATATACCTGTAGTCCGTCTGTAGATATAATATTGATATTGTAATTGTTCTTACATGTTTAACTTTATTACTGCTCTCTACTGACCACCTGCTGCTGTAATCCTGCAATCCCCCACCAAGGGACTAATAAAGGATTAACTTATCTTATTTTATAAGTAAAATATAATAAGTCTAAAAACATTCATATGCAATGACACAGTAGTAATGTAGCTATGATGGACACATTTAATGAGGTGTTTTATCCCGGTCAGTTGAATGAGTGCAGAGTTTTTTAATAAATAAATGAAGAATTACAAACTATATAAAAGCAATGCTGTTGTGAGCGTATGAATAGTTCCATATTAAAACGTGTGAGGCCGTTGTCTTTCGTTGTTGTCCAGAGTGGCTCAGGCCGATCTGACCCTGGTGGTCGTGGACGGTACTGATCTCCCTCCGGACGCAGAGCGAGCTGCAGCCTTCCTCCAGGAGCACCTCCGCAGTATGCTGCCCCCTCAGGAGCAGCCGGAGTCAGGTATGACATCACCTGCTTCGCCTGGACCGTTACTCAATGGAGTCTGGAGCCACACGCGAGTCCCTCCAAGCTCAATGAAGTAGATATGAGTCCCTCCAAGCTCAATGAAGTAGATATGAGTCCCTCCAAGCTCAATGAAGTAGATATGCGTCCCTCCAAGCTCAATGAAGTAGATATGCGTCCCTCCAAGCTCAATGAAGTAGATATGCGTCCCTCCAAGCTCAATGAAGTAGATATGCGTCCCTCCACAATGAAGTAGATATGCGTCCCTCCACGCTCAATGAAGTAGATATGCGTCCCTCCAAGCTCAATGAAGTAGATATGCGTGCTACCGTCACTCTGACCGTCAAACGACGCCCGTGCTTTGCTGTTGAGCACAACGTGCTGTGACCCCAGGCGCTCACAGGGGTCACACGTTCAGGGAAACCTGGAAAAGTCATGGAATTTTAAAATGGCTATTACCAGGCCTAGTATATATACTTCATGCTTTGGAATTCTCATTGTTAGTTTAAATATGACATTTTCTCACTTTCATGTTATCCACCAAGATTTCACAAATTGTTTAGTCATGGAACTTTGGTTTAAAGTCACAGAAAAGTCACAGAAAAGTCACAGAAAAGTTATAGAAAAGTCATAGAAAAGTCAAAGAAAAGTCATAGAAAAGTTATAAAAAGTCACAGAAAGAGTACCGTCTTGAAAAGACTGTCCAAATGGAGATGTTAATATCGTGTTCCTGTGGTTTCTTCTCTCCTGTCTTCCAGTGTTTCCGTCTCTGTTGGTGCTGAATAAGACGGACCTGCTGCCGGAGGCCCGGAGGCTGGCGCTGGCCCGGAGGCTGGGGGGGGTCCCGGGCCTGCCTCCTGTCTGCCACCTGTCCTGTCTCACGAGTGCGGGGCTGCAGGACTTCCTCTCCGTGCTGCACGCCACGGTCAAGACTCTGTGAGTGTCTACGGCGTATGCATCAACATGTCTTTAAAAGTCATCATGTTGTCATAAAAACATGAAACGCTATAATAGAGTATTTATTAAAAGGACAAAGTATATTGTGTTGAAAAATGCTGCAAAAAATGTCCGGACCCGTTGTATGTAAAAAGTAATATTGTGGTATGAAGAGAAGAGTCACGGTATAAAGCAGCGACCTGCGGTCCAACCTCGGAGCCCGGTATAAACCAATAGATAATGAAGAAGGATACCTTCTCAACCGGCGCAGCTTCACGTCCAGGAACACGCCAACCAACCACGTGATGCCATCGGCCAATCACATGTGTGCATTTAAACATCAATCACATGTGTATTTAAACATCAATCACGTGTGTATTAAACATCAATCACATGTGTGTATTAAACATCAATCACATGTGTGTATTAAACATCAATCACATGTGTGTATTAAACATCAATCACATGTGTGTATTAAACATCAATCACATGTGTGTATTAAACATCAATCGCATGTGTGTATTAAACATCAATCGCATGTGTGTATTAAACATCAATCGCATGTGTGTATTAAACATCAATCACATGTGTGCATTACATCAATCGCATGTGTGTATTAAACATCAATCGCATGTGTGTGTTTAAATATCAATCACATGTGTGTATTAAACATCAATCACGTGTGTATTTAAACATCAATCACATGTGTGTATTTAAACATCAATCACATGTGTGTATTTAAACATCAATCGCATGTGTGTATTAAATATCAATCGCATGTGTGTATTAAACATCAATCACATGTGTGTATTTAAACATCAATCACATGTGTGTATTAAACATCAATCGCATGTGTGTATTAAACATCAATCACATGTGTGTATTTAAACATCAATCACATGTGTGTATTTAAACATCAATCACATGTGTATTAAACATCAATCACATGTGTGTATTTAAACATCAATCACATGTGTGTATTTAAACATCAATCACATGTGTGTATTTAAACATCAATCGCATGTGTGTATTAAATATCAATCGCATGTGTGTATTAAACATCAATCACATGTGTGCATTTAAACATCAATCACATGTGTATTAAACATCAATCACATGTGTGTATTTAAACATCAATCACATGTGTGTATTTAAACATCAATCACATGTGTATTAAACATCAATCACACGTGTGTATTTAAACATCAATCACATGTGTATTAAACATCAATCACACGTGTGTATTTAAACATCAATCACACGTGTGTATTTAAACATCAATCACACGTGTGTATTTAAACATCGATCACACGTGTGTATTCAAACATCGATCACTTGTATTTAAACATCAATCACACGTGTGTATTCAAACATCGATCACTTGTATTTAAACATCAATCACACGTGTGTATTCAAACATCAATCACACGTGTGTATTCAAACAGAGCCGTGAGAAGCCACATCCTGAAGCGGGGATGGCGTAATGTGTCGTGAAGTGAACAAAGTGTTCCTGTGTCTGATGCTCTTCCTTAGTGCTGGTGATGCTTTCTAAAGGACAGGTGAGTAACTGTGGACCTCCTCCTAGGTGTGGCGACCCCCTGGCGTGCGCCCCCACCCTGACCCAGGCCCGCCACAGGGCCCACCTGCAGCAGTGCTGCGCGGCGCTGGCTCAGTACCGGCGCTATCGAGGCGGCGACCTGGCGCTGGCGGCCGAGGGCGTCCGGCTGGCGCTCACCAGCCTGGGCCGCATCACGGGCCGCGTCGGGGCCGAGGAGATCCTGGACATCATCTTCAAAGACTTCTGCATCGGGAAATAGTCGACGGGAAACACGGGAAATATTATCTGGGACGAAGGGTTTGATGCCAGAGCGGCCGCCCCGCAGGTCAGAAGATACAAGACGGGGGGCTGATGGTGGTCAGATAATGTGTTTTTTCATAATAAATAAAATGTAGAAGGGAAATAAGATTGCCTTCATGCCTAAGTTATTGATTAATGTTCACAGCTGGTGAACATTAATATCATCTCGTGTGTGTTATAATACATCACATGTCACGTAGCTGACGCTTTTATCCAAAGAGACTTACATCCTGTTTCATTCTACACCGTAGAGCAGCGACAGGGAGACACTCAGGGGGAAGTGCCTTGCTCAAGGACACATCGACTAGGGCGGAGATCAAACCTCCAACCCTGTGATTGAAAGACGGGCCTGCTACCCACTGACCCATAGTCGAGAGTCCTGAGTTAAGGTCCTGTGTTAAGGTCCTGTGTTAGAGTCCTGTGTTAGAGTCCTGAGTTAGAGTCCTGTGTTAAGGTCCTGTGTTAGAGTCCTGTGTTAGAGTCCTGTGTTAGAGTCCTGTGTTAGAGTCCTGTATTAGTCCTGAGTTAGAGTCCTGTGTTAGAGTCCTGTGTTAAGGTCCTGTGTTAGAGTCCTGTGTTAAGGTCCTGTGTTAGAGTCCTGTGTTAAGGTCCTGTGTTAGAGTCCTGTGTTAAGGTCCTGTGTTATAGTCCTGAGTTAGAGTCCTGTGTTAGAGTCCTGTGTTAGAGTCCTGTGTTAAGGTCCTGATCCTCCTCTGGTCCAGGACCCGGAGCTGTGGGAACGCCACGTTGGCTCGCCGCTGCTCGCCGTGCCCTTTGTTCGCTTGTCACTCGGCCTGCGTCAAATATTTATGTTTCCTCGGCGACCTCCTCACCTCGTCCCCCGCCGGCGGCTCCTCTGACGGCAGCGCCCCCCCCCCCCCCCCTGACCTCTGCTGCGTCCGCTCCGTCAGCCGTTTCTCTTCTTGTTGTTGCCGTGTTCCTCTGGACGCGCTCCGTTCTCCTCGCGGTTTGGACGCGCTGACGTCTGAGCTTTTGATTTATTATAAACAACTATCTGTATTTAGTTGTGTACCGACCGAGTACAGGCAACACACAACAACAACACACTATTACTATCTAATTATTGGAGGACATTGTGGGTCCTCTCCTCGTGACCTCAGGGGCAACACAGGTCCGTGACCTTTGACCTTTGCCCGGTGTGGATGTGTCTCTGTCTATATATTCGTACCGTGGCGTTCTGCTCTTCAGTTTCTGTAGTTGTGATTTAACGGCTATCCTGAGATGCTCAGTCAGATCCACGGGAGCCATCGGACTCGGTCAGCGTGAGCGTCAGAGTGAGCGTGCACGTGAGCTCAGTGTGAGCGTGCACGTGAGCGTGCGCTTAAGTCATACATGAGATTGAAAACACTTGATGTTAAACAAAGGATTTCCTGAGGACAGGAGGAGGCTGTCGTACCTGAGCCTCACATCCATCAGGCGGCCTGAAACTTCTTCCTCCTTCATTTTGAATGAAGTGCCGTGTTTCTGTGCTTGAAGACCTCCATCCTCGTGACGGTTCAGACTCACAGCTGCTGCATCGTCTTTGCTTATGAAAATAGAAAAGGGAAGTAGTAAAGCAGCAGAGCGCTTTATTTAACGGTTACTGCGCTGAACTCGTAAAAACAAAAGTACTTCCAGTCCAATAATGCCCGATGTCTTCCGGACGGCTCTCAGGACTGGAGACGCGTTCAGGCGCTTGTGAACCAGTAGGAAACGTACACGTCTCTATTTTAGGAGTATTCTGTTTATAGCAGTCAAGTGAGCCAGAAGACAAACAATACAATACAGGGAGGTGCTTTTCATTTAAATTATATCTAAATAAGAGTTTTCTTCACAGCAGAAACCGACAACAGAACAATATGTACACCGTGTCACGGAGATCCGGAGGCTCTTCACAGCAATGCTCACTCACAGGGAGTTTAAAATAACACTTCATCTTTTATTGTTAACAAGTATTTCAAAAGCATGCACAGTAAATATGTCACTTAGCGTATTTACAAGTCGTGTTGAATCAGGAATATATACATGTCCTTAAAAATGTTTAAAGGCAATATGTTGATCACTGGGGCGCTTGATGATGACGATGATTACTCTTCATCTCACCTGAAAGACAAAACACTGGGTATAACCAACCAGAGGGGCTCGACAGCAAGGAGAGCAAAGACCTGAAACTCTGATCAATCGACACGTTACGACACTTTACCACACGTTACGATATGTTACGATACTCCACGATACTTTATGATACTCTACGACACTTTACCACACGTTACAATATGTTACGATACTCTACGATACTTTACCACACGTTACGATATGTTACAATATGTTACGATACTTTACCACACGTTACGATATGTTACGATACTTTACCACACGTTACGATATGTTACGATACTCTACGACACTTTACCACACGTTACAATATGTTACGATACTCTACGATACTTTACCACACGTTACGATATGTTACGATACTCTACGATACTTTATGATACTCTACGACACTTTACCACACGTTACAATATGTTACGATACTCTACGATACTTTACCACACGTTACGATATGTTACAATATGTTACGATACTTTACCACACGTTACGATATGTTACGATACTCTACGATACTTTACCACACGTTACGATACTCTACGATACTTTACCACACGTTACGATATGTTACGATACTCCACGATACTTTATGATACTCTACGACACTTTACCACACGTTACAATATGTTACGATACTCCACGATACTTTATGATACTCTACACTTTACCACACGTTACAATATGTTACGATACTCTACGATACTTTACCACACGTTACGTTATGTTACGATACTCCACGATACTTTATGATACTCTACGACACTTTACCACACGTTACGATATGTTAGGATACTCTACGATACTTTACCACACGTTACGATATGTTACGATACTCCACGATACTTTATGATACTCTACGACACTTTACCACACGTTACGATATGTTACGATACTTTACCACACGTTACGATATGTTACGATACTCTACGACACTTTACCACACGTTACGATATGTTAGGATACTCTACGATACTTTATGATACTCTACGACACTTTACCACACGTTACGATATGTTAGGATACTCTACGACATGTTACGATATGTTAGGATACTTTATGATAGTCTACGATACTTTACCACACGTTACGATATGTTAGGATACTCTCAATCAGTAAACACGAGGAGTCGAGACTCTGGGTTCTACGGGGTTCTCCTCCGTTATCGTGGCTGTGCTTCAGCTGCTCCTCAGCTCCTCTTTCTGCTGAGTCCTCCTCGTCTCCTCACTGCTGCCCATGTAATCAGAGCTCTACATCTCCTCTAAAGGCTCAACCAGGGTTCTTCAAAGAACCTATAATGGTGCCTCAAAGAACCTTAAAAAATGGTTCTTTAAGGAACCATTTCTGGTTCCACAAAGAACCTTTCAAACAAGGGTTCTCTGAAGAACTCTAAGGAAACGTTTTTTTAGAGAACATATAAAGGTTCCTCAGAGAACCTTCAACACATGGTTCTTTAAGCACCATTTCCAGAATGGTTCTCCAGTAGGTAATGGTTCTTCGTAGAACCGCAAAGCCTTTTTAAGAATTCTTCCGGTTCTACTCTACCTTGGCGTTGGGCTGAGCGGAGAACATCTGCTGGAGGTTCTGCAGCTCTCGTTCCCTCTGAACCAAACTCTCCTCCTGCTGCTGCTTCTGCTCGCGCAGCTGCTTCTGCTCCACCAGCAGCTTCTCCACCTGCACACACACACACACACACACACACACACACACACACAGGGGTTACCTCAACCACAACATGATATGCAGATGACTTATCACACACACACACACACACACACACACACACACCTTGTTGTCGTGGGCGGTCTGTGTGAGCTGCTGCTGCCTGGTTGCCTCGGCGACCGCCTCGCTGTGTGTGCGTTCACACTGCTGCAGGTCAGAGGTCAGGCCGGAGTTCTGCACCTCCATCATACTGGACTTGGCCTGGATCTCTGCCACCTGAGGAGAAGGAGGAGGAGGAGGAGGACTTATTTACTTACTTACTTATTTACTTATGTACTTATTTTTTTTACTTATTTATTTACTTACCTATTTTTTTACTTACTTACTAAAAAAATGTGTTTTTAATGGTGTGAAAATAAATGTTTACTCTCACTTCTGACGGAGGACGCACAACTTTAAATACAAAGTGACGTTTTAAAGATTCTATCTCATGTTATTGTTCTGCTGCGTCAGCAGAAAACAAAAAACATTTACTTTGTGTTGCTGTGACCTCAAGGTCACCTCAGAGGTCGCCTCAGAGGTCGCCCCAGAGGTCACCTCAGAGGTCGCCTCAGAGGTCTCCCCAGAGGTCGCCTCAGAGGTCTCCCCAGAGGTCGCCCTAGAGGTCGCCTCAGAGGTCACCTCAGAGGTCGCCTCAGAGGTCGCCCCAGAGGTCTCCCTAGAGGTCGCCTCAGAGGTCGCCTCAGAGGTCTCCCCAGAGGTCGCCTCAGAGGTCGCCCTAGAGGTCGCCTCAGAGGTCACCTCAGAGGTCGCCTCAGAGGTCGCCCCAGAGGTCTCCCTAGAGGTCGCCTCAGAGGTCGCCTCAGAGGTCTCCCCAGAGGTCGCCTCAGAGGTCGCCCTAGAGGTCGCCCCAGAGGTCGCCTCAGAGGTCTCCCCAGAGGTCGCCTCAGAGGTCGCCCTAGAGGTCGCCCCAGAGGTCGCCTCAGAGGTCTCCCCAGAGGTCGCCTCAGAGGTCGCCCTAGAGGTCGCCTCAGAGGGCACGATGCAGTTCCTCCAGAAACCGGCTTCCTCTTCAGTTTGTTATTTGGAATATTCCACATGTGGAAAACTACAATTTACTTTAATAGAGTAATTTGATTTAATGAAACTTTAAACTTCTAGTCCACACACTCACACACTCACACACTCCCCCCCCTGCCGCCGCCCACCTTGTGGCCCACGTTGTCCAGGTACAGCTGGAACTTGTTCTCCACGTCTCTGGACAGGTTGGTGCAGCTGCTGCGGATCTTCTCCATCTGGTCCTGCTGCCGCTCACAGGTGAGGTGGAAGGTGAGCTGGTCAGGGAACAGGTTGTTGATCTTGTTCAGGAAGCTGCTCGTCACGGTCCTGATGCCATCCAGAGACTGAGCAAAGTCCTCTTTGCACTTCCTGATTCAAACACAACAAACGACAAACTTTAATGGATTTTTAACTTCACTACTTAAAGTTTGGGGTCACTTAGAAATGTCCTTATTCTTCTTATTGTTTATGAAGATCACATTAGACTAATCATAACTCTCCATAGTTAATGTGGTCATGACTATTCTCTGGTTAGTGAAGTCTCTCCATAGTTAATGTGGTCATGACTATTCTCTGGTTAGTGAAGTCTCTCCATAGTTAATGTGGTCATGACTATTCTCTGGTGTAGTGAAGTCTCTCCATAGTTAATGTGGTCATGACTATTCTTTGGTGTAATGAAGTCTCTCCATAGTTAATGTGGTCATGACTATTCTCTGGTTAGTGAAGTCTCTCCATAGTTAATGTGGTCATGACTATTCTCTGGTTAGTGAAGTCTCTCCATAGTTAATGTGGTCATGACTATTCTCTGGTTAGTGAAGTCTCTCCATAGTTAATGTGGTCATGACTATTCTCTGGTTAGTGAAGTCTCTCCATAGTTAATGTGGTCATGACTATTCTCTGGTTAGTGAAGTCTCCATAGTTAATGTGGTCATGACTATTCTCTGGTTAGTGAAGTCTCTCCATAGTGTGTAGAGGCCCATCTCCATGTTCTAGTGGTACATTGTGTTATCGCCTTAGAAGACTAGCGGAGGGGTATAAAACCCTTTAAGCCCTTTTGATGTGAGCGCAGCTGAAAACAGTCATGCTGCTGAGAGAAGCTATAGAACTGGCCTTCCTTTGAGAACAAGAAGAACTACATTCATATTTACTATGAACATCATTATTTATAACCTCCTCAACGTCTGGACTACATTTATATTCATTGATAAATAAGAGAGTTTTCGTGTAAATACTGAACTGTCTGACACGTCTGAGCGTGGTGTATCTTCATGTTCTCTCTCTAAGCATGGTGCTGCCGTGGAGCCGTACCGGGTGTAGGCGGCCAGCTGCCCCCTCAGGGCGCCGTTGTCCTTGCGCAGGCCGACGGCGTCGTGGTGGCGGGCGTCGCGCTCCCGCAGGGCGCCGTCCCGCTCCTGACTCAGGTACTGGACCGTCTGCGTGAAGTTGGCCTCCAGCAGCTGGATCATCGCCTTCTGCTGCGCGGTGAGTGTCTGCAGCGTCTTCATCTCCCCTGAGGAGGGTCACGCCTCACACTTTACACCTCACACTTTACACCTCACACTTTACACCTCACACTTTACACCTCACACTTTAGACCTCACACTTTACACCTCACACTTTAGACCTCACACTTTAGACCTCACACTTTACACCTCACACTTTACACCTCACACTTTAGACCTCACACTTTAGACCTCACACTTTACAACTCACACTTTAGACCTCACACTTTACAACTCACACTTTACACCTCACACTTTACACCTCACACTTTAGACCTCACACTTTACAACTCACACTTTAGACCTCACACTTTACAACTCACACTTTACACCTCACACTTTAGACTTCACACTTTACAACTCACACTTTACACCTCACACTTTAGACCTCACACTTTACACCTCACACTTTACACTTCACACTTTACGCCTCACACTTTACGCCTCACACTTTACGCCTCACACTTTAGACTTCACACTTTAGACCTCACACTTTACACCTCACACTTTAGACTTCACACTTTACGCCTCACACTTTACACCTCACACTTTACGCCTCACACTTTACACCTCACACTTTACACCTCACACTTTACGCCTCACACTTTACGCCTCACACTTTAGACTTCACACTTTAGACCTCACACTTTAGACTTCACACTTTACGCCTCACACTTTACACCTCACACTTTAGACCTCACACTTTAGACCTCACACTTTACAACTCACACTTTACGCCTCACACTTTAGACCTCACACTTTACGCCTCACACTTTACGCCTCACACTTTAGACCTCACACTTTACACCTCACACTTTACACCTCACACTTTAGACCTCACACTTTACACCTCACACTTTACGCCTCACACTTTAGACCTCACACTTTACGCCTCACACTTTACGCCTCACACTTTAGACCTCACACTTTACACCTCACACTTTACACCTCACACTTTACACCTCACACTTTAGACCTCACACTTTACGCCTCACACTTTAGACCTCACACTTTACGCCTCACACTTTACGCCTCACACTTTAGACCTCACACTTTACACCTCACACTTTACACCTCACACTTTACACCTCACACTTTACACCTCACACTTTACACCTCACACTTTACACCTCACACTTTACACCTCACACTTTACGCGTGACGTAACACGTTACGTAATCATCAGTTATTAGTCATTTCATATTCTATGGCCTGCTTTTTATCTTCTGTTTATTTTATTTACTGCACCAACTCTTTTGAGTTACCTACTTACTTACTTACTTACTTACATACTTACTTACCTACCTATGTAGTTACAGTCGGACCATTTAGTCTTTTCTGAGCCACACAGACTTTAATGAAATATTTCAAACAAACATTTGTTGTTTAGAACATTTCTGATGTTCGTCAATAGATTAATACTTTAAACATTTATACCAGTATTATCGCCTTAGATTAAACTTCTCTTACCACTGGGCGTGTACACGGGGGGGGGCTGGAACGGAGTGGCGGGGGGGCGGCGGACCATCATGCTGCTGATCGCTGCATTCATCCTCTCACAGCTGGTCTGGAATGGAAAGAACCAATACATCTGTAGATGTAGATGTAGATGTATATATATATATATATATATATATATATATATATAATATATATATGCATATATAATATATACAATATAAATATATATATATATATATATTATATATGCATGTATAATATATACAATATAAATATATATATATATATATAATATACATATATATATATATATATATGCATATATAATATATGACTAATGACCAATAAAATAATAAAATAGTACCTAACTCATTTACTCTTTCTATAGTAATGGAGTATTTTACTCTTTCCCTTGTAATGGAGTATTTCCAGCTCGAGTCCTCTGCTCACCAGCTTGTCCTTTAACGTGACCTCCAGCTTGCCGGCGTCGACCTTCAGCTTGGCCAGCTCGGCCTCCAGAGCGGCCTTCTCAGCGGAGCGCGCCCCGAGCTGAGCGGCCGCCTCGGCCTTCTCCTTCCTCAGCTGCAGGTTCATCTCACTCAGCCGGTTGAAGTTCAGCTCCAGCTCCTGCAGCGCCACGAAGAGCATATTATATGTTATATTATCAATTAGATTATATATTATATTATCAATTAGATTATATATTATATTATATATGTTATGTTATATATTATATTATATGTTATATTATATAGTATATTAGGGGGGGCGACTATGGGTCAGTGGGTAGCAGGCCCGTCTTTCAATCACAGGGTTGTAGGTTCAATCCCCACCCTAGTCAATGTGTCCTTGAGCAAGACACTTAACCCTGAATTGCTCCCTGTAGCTCTATGGTGTGAATGAAACAGGATTGTAAGTCGCTTTGGATAAAAGCGTCAGCTAAATGACATGTAATGTAATATTATATTATATGTTATAGTATAGTATATATTATATTATATGTTATATTACCAATTATATTATATGTTATATTATATTATATGTTATATAATATATTATACATTATGTTATGTTATATAATATATTATATTACATATTATATGTTATATTACATTATATATTATATTATGTTATATGTTACATTATATATTATATTCTATATTATATGTTATATTATATATGTTATATTATATATTATATGTTATATTATATTTTATATTATATAATGTATAATATATATGTTATATTATATGTTATATTATATTTTATATTATATAATGTATAATATATATGTTATATTATATTATATGTTATATTATATATTATAGTATGTGTTATATTATATTATATGTTATATTATATTATATATGTTATATTATATTACATTATATATTATATTATATATTATATTATATGTTATATTATATATTATATTTTATGTTATATTATATATATTATATGTTATATTATATGTTATATGATATTACATGTTATATTATATGTTATAGCTTCTCTCAGCATTCAGCAAGATATAACTGTTTTCAGCTGCGCTCACATCAAAAGCTAGTCTTCTAAGGCGATAACACAATGTACCACTAGAACATGGAGATGGGCCTCTACACACTATGGAGAGACTTCATAACACCAGAGAATAGTCATGACCACATTAACTATGGAGACTTCATAACACCAGAGAATAGTCATGACCACATTAACTATGGAGAGACTTCATAACACCAGAGAATAGTCATGACCACATTAACTATGGAGAGACTTCACTACACCAGAGAATAGTCATGACCACATTAACTATGGAGAGACTTCACTAACCAGAGAATAGTCATGACCACATTAACTATGGAGAGACTTCACTAACCAGAGAATAGTCATGACCACATTAACTATGGAGAGACTTCACTAACCAGAGAATAGTCATGACCACATTAACTATGGAGAGACTTCATTACACCAGAGAATAGTCATGACCACATTAACTATGGAGAGACTTCACTAACCAGAGAATAGTCATGACCACATTAACTATGGAGAGACTTCACTAACCAGAGAATAGTCATGACCACATTAACTATGGAGAGACTTCACTAACCAGAGAATAGTCATGACCACATTAACTGGAGAGACTTCACTAACCAGAGAATAGTCATGCCCACATTAACTATGGAGAGACTTCACTAACCAGAGAATAGTCATGACCACATTAACTATGGAGAGACTTCACTAACCAGAGAATAGTTATGACCACATTAACTATGGAGAGACTTCACTAACCAGAGAATAGTCATGACCACATTAACTATGGAGAGACTTCACTAACCAGAGAATAGTCATGACCACATTAACTATGGAGAGACTTCACTAACCAGAGAATAGTCATGACCACATTAACTATGGAGACTTCACTAACCAGAGAATAGTCATGACCACATTAACTATGGAGAGACTTCACTAACCAGAGAATAGTCATGACCACATTAACTATGGAGACTTCACTAACCAGAGAATAGTCATGACCACATTAACTATGGAGAGACTTCATAACACCAGAGAATAGTCATGACCACATTAACTATGGAGAGACTTCACTAACCAGAGAATAGTCATGACCACATTAACTATGGAGAGACTTCACTAACCAGAGAATAGTCATGACCACATTAACTATGGAGAGAGTATTTATGATTTAATGTGATCTTCATTGGAAATAAGGACATTTGTACGTGAACACAAACATATATCCACACAGACAGTTTACTAACATTATAATCAAAAGATGCTGCAGAAATGACTCCATCTGGATCTTTAAGGTCTCATTAGATCTCAAAGGATCGTTCAAACCCAGGTGTAACGAGTTCAAACTTGAACCCCTGACCACATGAAGCGTGACCTGCAGGCCGCACTGACCTGGACCCTCTTCTCCTCTGCAGACTTCTCCGGCTGCCCGTAGATGAGGAAGAGCACCAGGCTGATGATGATGAGGGACTGGATCAGGGAGGAGAAGAAGAAGACGATCCTCAGGTAGTAGCCGCAGCTCTTCCCTCTGGGCCTATGCGGCGGCTCTCGGGCCTCCGGGGCCGACTTGGCCCGGGCGTAGCTGGAGCTGTACATGCTGCAGGAGGACGATCACACCAGCACTTCCCTCCGTCCAGCTGGGGTCTTCGTCGGGGAGCAGCCGGGGTCTTCGTCGGGGAGCAGCCGGGGTCTTCGTCGGGGAGCAGCCGTGTGTGTCTCACTGTGAATCTACACCAATGAGCCTGGTGGGAGTGAAGGGGCCATGTTTATAAACGCTGCTGCAGGCACGTTGAGTCCATTGGAGCCCTCCCCCTCTCCTCCCCTCTCCTCCCCTCTCCTCTTTCTCTCTCCTCTCCTCTCTCTCTCTCCTCTCTCTCCTCTCCTCCCCTCTCCTCTCTCTCTCCTCTCCTCCCCTCTCCTCTCTCTCTCTCTCCTCTCCTCTCTCTCTCTCCTCTCCTCTCCTCTCTCTCCTCTCCTCCCCTCTCCTCTCTCTCTCTCCTCTCCTCCCCTCTCCTCTCCTCTCTCTCCTCTCCTCCCCTCTCCTCTCTCTCCTCTCCTCTCCTCTCCTCCCCTCTCCTCTCTCTCTCTCTCCTCTCCTCCCTCTCTCTCCTCTCTCTCCTCTCCTCCCCTCTCCTCTCTCTCTCACTCCTCCCTCTCCTCCTCTCCTCTCCTCTCTCCTCTCTCTCTCTCTCTCTCCTCCCTCTCCTCCCTCTCCTCTCTCTCTCTCCTCTCCTCTCTCTCTCTCCTCTCCCTCTCTCTCTCTCTCTCTCTCCTCTCCATCTCTCTCTCTCCTCTTCCTCTCTCTCTCTCTCTCCTCTCTCTCTCCTCTTCTCTCTCCTCTCCTCTCCTCTCTCTCTCTCTCTCCTCTCCTCTCTCTCTCTCCTCTCCTCTCTCCTCTCCTCCCCTCTCCTCTCTCCTCCCCTCTCCTCTCCCTCTCCTCTCTCCTCCTCTCTCCTCCCCTCTCCCCCTCTCCTCCCTCTCTCCTCTCCTCCCCTCTCCTCTCTCCTCCCCTCTCCTCTCCTCCTCTCTCCTCCTCTCTCCTCCCCTCTCTCCTCCCCTCTCCTCCTTTCTCATCCTCTCTCCTCTCTCCTCCATTCTCCTTCCCTCTCCTCCCACCTCCTCCCTTCTCATAAATATATATATCAATATTTATATATACATATATATATTTATATATAAGTATATATGTATGTATTTATATATATATTTAGGTATTTATATATATATATATATATATCCATAAATATATATCCATATTTATATATACATATATATGTGTACATATATATATATATCCATATTTATATATTTATATATATATCCATAAATATATATATACATATTTATATATATATATATCCATAAATATATATCCATATTTATATATGTGTATATATATATATATCCATAAATATATATCCATATTTATATATATATATGTGTATATATATATATCCATAAATATATATATATATCCATATTTATATATATGTGTATATATATATATATATATATCCATATTTATATATATATATATATATATATATAGTCTGGTACATGAAAACTCAAGCGGCCCAGGCGGTGTCCAATGTGCCTAAACGCCCGTTCTGGAGACGGCTGGTCTAAACGGTCTTTACTCACGAGGCTCTAACTTTATTCTGCTTCACTTGTTCAGTCAAACTTTGCAGAGATGCTCTTCAGAATGTTAAACCTGTCAGCTGTATCATTCCAAAGAACAGTTTAATTAACTTGAAATATCAAAAGTACTTCTGCATAGTGAATGTATCACTACTTGGGATACAAATGTAAAAGTCAGGTCAAGATCGTTGTTATTTTAATCTCTTTATAATAACTTTACTTATTTTTGCACAAGGCTGGATTAGCAACAATCAAAGGGGCAATAACCCCGGCAAGCTATTGGGAATTTTAATTGTATTTATACGTAAAAAAAAGAGATATACTTGTAATAGAGTAAAATGTACAATATTACCCTCTGAAGTATAGTAGATTAGAGTAGAAGAATAGAGTCTCCCGAGTACACGCAGTTATAAAAATAAACCAGAAAAGATCACCCATCAGTGTCACATTTAAATATAGCGGCCAGAGAGTAATCACGTTCAACAATGTCAGCTGTGTGAGGAGTAGAGGCAGAAAAATGCAAAAACAAACAAAAGGGAAATATCCACCATATCCTGTTTCAGCGCGGAAAGGAGTCATGGCAGCGGAGGAGTGAAAGAATGAAAACAATAGAGAGCTGTCATTCTTCATGCCCCCCCCCCCCCCCCCCGTTATCTGCAGCCGTGACGTGAGGACCAGCCGGCTCTCCTCGGGGAAGTGTGTGAGAGGAAAGGTCCTCTGAGGCCGGGCTCTTCCTGCTGCCCATTGTCTGCCTGAGAAACTACATGATGGAGGTATGTGGAGAGTGACAGAAGACGAGTAGCGATCAGGAGTCGGGACCCACGTCGGATCAACTTCTGAACCAAAAACAGGAAACCAAACCACGAAAAAACACCTCTTAAGATAACTGAGCAGACACATTTAGGGTCGCAGGAAAACATCTCGGCCATTGAAGTAATACTTATCAGAGGATAACAGATAAGGTTTTCAATAACTACTTAATCATGCTCTAATTAGATACACACACATATACATGTATATATATGTATATATAATTTCAGCATGTTATATGTATTATATAGATAATATATAAAAAATATAGATAATATATACATATAAATCTATATTATATACATATAATATATACATAATATATGTATATAATACATATTATATAAATATATACATATAATATATACATAAATACATATAATATATACATATAATATATATATATATATTATTTCATTATATATAATATGGATTAATATAAAATATATAATATATTTCATTATATATAATATAGATTAATATAATAAATAATATATTTATTTATGTTTAGTGAACTCTGACCGATGATGAAGACTTCTCTATCCTCATGGACCACAGAACCTTTTGGACAAGATATTTTTCTTAATGTGATTCAGTTCAGATCTCCAGAGGGACTCTGCTGCCCCCTGGTGGCGAAACCATAGAAAGCACATGTGAAAATGAAATAAATGAATATGATTCAACATGTGTTTTCTTTAATATGCAGGAGCTCACCTGTACAACGTGATTCTCTGCCAGTTTGGGGTCAGAGATCACTAACACAAGGAGGGGCCACTTCTACATGAATGTGCATTCTTTCATCGTCTGCAAAACATACACGGCTGACGAATTAAATTAAGATCAAAACCACTTAGAAATCACAACAACAAAAACATTTAAAAAGGGCAACAAAAGGTGAACATTAAGACGTAAACGGGGAGGGAATATGAAAGAACGATGTTGTGTAAGGGAGGAAGTTTAACAAAGCCAGACGCTTTAAATCATCATCCGTGTTTCCTTCTACCTGGACTCTGACATCCACGACACCTCCAGCAGTGTTACAGCCCAGAAAACAAATAATGTTATTACTTCTTACGGCTTGGAACAATCCTGACTTGATGGGAACGTGACGTGAGTTCAGGAACCCGCTAACACTCTGTCGTCTCCCCACGACTCCTCCTTTTATCACAGATATGTGTACAAAGTATTGTCAATGTGAAACCCTTCAGTTATAAAAACCTCTTTTCATAACCCACGTCGCGAGAGGTCCCCGTTTCACACCGTCGCCTCGACGTCCTGTAGCTCCGCCCCCTCCAGCAGGCTGTAGGAGGCGTGGCTCTGGAAGGGCCTCTGCAGAGGGTGGGCCAGGAGCTTGGCCATGCAGTTGTGCAGCTCGATGGCCGGCCCGCTCAGGGACACCTCGAAGCGATAGCACATGCCCTTGGAGTCCAGGTTGCAGAACGACGTGTAGGTGTCCTGCAGAACGAGAGGAAACGGATTGGAAATATTTAGAGAATACCGTTGTTTTAAAGTGTTTTAAAGTGTTTAGACTTCACAGCAGGATTAGGGTATGCATGTATTCAACCAAACAACATGCTGCATCTTTAAATAGTTTAATGATGATCAGGATATGTAATGGTTCCACAACGTGACACCATGTCCTCCTTCACTCTATACACATCATCATTAAGGCTGAGCACCAGCAGTGGGAGGGGTACATTAATAGTATTCATGTGTGTGTGTGTATTAGGGTATAATGTGTGCAGCTTTTTGCATGTCTACCCCTATTTATACGATATATGATATTCCTTTATTTTTCCCACGGTGGGGAAATTTCAAAAATCACAGCAGCATCAGAGCATCAATTAAAATAAATATATATTTATAATAATAATATATACTGTATACAATAATATTTTTTTATTTGTATTTTAATCGTTTATGTTTTTTGTCTGCTTTGAATAGGTACATGTGTCCATCTGTTCCTTTGCATATCACAAAAAACAATAAAAGATTTGACCACAAAAAGAAAAAGGTCTGCGCTCCGCCCGGCAACGCAGCGGTGGCTCTGGTATCACTATGGCTGGAGGTGGATACGGCAGCTGTAAGAGGGACTACTCTGTCCTAAACTAGACGAACCTGAGGAGAGGACACACACTGGGCGTAAACAGATCCCCGGGGCGCCACTCACCCTCCAGCTGGCCTCCTCCTGCTCCTCCACCCCGTTGTGGAGGTAGACCACATCGAAGAAGAAGTACGGAGACTGCAGCATCTTCTGTGGCAAGAAGACGACAACAAAAGAGAAACGTTGACTTCACAGTGAAGCGCGGAGCAACAGGAACCACCTGGAACACGTGGAACACGTGGAACACGTGGAACACGTGGACTCGAATAGAGACGCGCCGCGCTCACGCTGACGGCCTCCGACGGGCGGAACTGGAGCCGCCCGGCGTGGCGGCTGTAGACGAGCACGGCTCGCACCACGTAGGGCGGCGGCACCGTCTGGACGTTGTCCATCGACGGCAGCTCGATCTTCTGACGACTGCCAGGACAGAAGAAGAGGAAGAGGAAGAAGAGCTGACCTTCAGCGAAACGCTTCTACATCCCGTTCCTTATGGG
>CM070102.1:390000-420000 GCA_036178185.1 Liparis tanakae
TGATATTAATGGGTAATAGATGATATAAATGGGTAATAGATGATATTAATGGGTAATAGATGATATTAATGGGTACTAGATGATATAAATGGGTAATAGATGATATTAATGGGTACTAGATGATATAAATGGGTAATAGATGATATTAATGGGTAATAGATGATATAAATGCTCAGCCTGTCTAAGAATAGACCCGGTGGTCTTCACAGTAACCCGTGTTCATGCTGCTGGTGTTCTGCAGTGAACCAGGAGACCTGAGACCACGAGGACCGTCCAGACCTCCGGTTCCAGACCTGCTCTCCCATAGGCTGGCCCGGAGCAGCCCAGAGAGAAGCCCCGCCCCTTCTGCCACGCCCACACCGTCACTGACGGACCGAGGTGATGACGTCGCTCTGTTTTTATTTTTGGATGCTCTCCAGCATCTTTATGTATAGACAAGAAAACTCAACGTATTGTTTTAAACATGTTCTCAAACAACTTTAAAAGAACAGTATTTGTGATGTTTTATTTATTCTTATTTATCTTTATTTGTCTTGTTTTAAATGTCTTAATGTTTTATACATTCTTTTAGCTGTTACTGCTCTCCTGACTGATGAGTCATCAACTTCATTTCTTTGTATGTTTTTACAATGACAATAAACATATTTATCTTTATCCTTATTGTATTATTATTGTAGTTTAGACGTAAAAGTGCAGATGATGAACTGCACCTCCCCTTACACCCGCCAGGGGGCGGTGGTGTCGTGTGGTCTCAGCTGCAGGCGGCGCTGTCCTCCGTGGAGGACTCCATCAGCTGGAAGCGGTCCTGGGCGGCCCCCATCGCGGCGGCGGACCGGCACGCGCACCGCGAGCACGTGTGGGCCGCGCGGGAGAGCTGGGAGAGGGCCACGCAGGTGAGCTGGGGGAGGGGGAGCTGGGGGAGGGGGAGCTGGGGGAGGGGGAGCTGGGGAGGGCCACGCAGGTGAGCTGGGGGAGGGGGAGCTGGGGGAGGGGAGCTGGGGGAGGGGGAGCTGGGGGAGGGGGAGCTGGGGGAGGGCCACGCAGGTGTCCGCTACCTGAACTCTCAGGGTTTATTGACTTAAAAAAAAAGAAAGCTCAGTCAATGTTTAATTTAAATTTAAAGCACGTTGCCTTCCACAAAGAGAGTAACTCTCAGAGTAACTCAGAGTAACTCAGAGTTACTCTGAGTTACTCTGAGTTACTCTGGACTAAACGACGGAGCCACTCCAACGGGACGTTTAGAGGTCAGACGCCGCCCTCTAACTTCGGCTCACCGCTTTCAGATATTGGAGGAGATGGAAATGGAGTTTGGGATCTCCTGCCCGCCAGAGCTGCCGAGGGACCAGAACCAGGACCAGGAGGACCAGGACCAGGAGGACCAGGAGGACCAGGAGGACCAGGAGGACCAGGAGGACCAGGAGAGAGCACAACGCACCTTCAGCCAGATGGAGGAGGAGAAGAACAAGGTAGAGGAGGAGAAGAACCTTTGAAGGTTCTTTGAAGAACTCTTTAAGGAAATGGTTCTCTAAAGAACCCTGGTTTGAAAGGTTCTTTGAGGAACCAGAAATGGTTCTTCTCTGGCCTCACTCTGAAGAACCATATTCGGTCCCTTCATGGTTCTGTGTTCACCAGTTCACCAGTCGATGGCCGTGGACCCGGTTCTCCTGTCTTTCAGCTGTTGGGCCTCCACAGGTCCAGGAGGTCAGGAGGTCGCTCTCCTTCCTACCGGACCCCCCCTCCACCGGCCTCCCCCTCCCCCTCCAGAAGCACCCCTGTGGGCGGCCGTGGTACTGCGCCCTCATGCAGGCCGAGTCCCATCGGCCCGGAGACCGAGTCCGAGAGGCTGACCCGGTGAGTGAGGAGGGACCGCTGACCTGGGGTCAGATCCTAGGGAGACGCAGGAGGATGAGTTTTGAGTCTCCTCCTCTCCTCTCTCCTCCTCTCCTCCTCTCCTCCTCTCATCCCTCCTCTCCTCTCTCCTCTCCTCCATCCTCTCCTCCCTCCTCTCTCCCCCCTCCTCCCTCCTCCTCTCCTGTCCTCCCTCCTCTCCTCCCTCCTCTCCTCCCTCCTCTCCTCTCTCCTCTCTCCTCATCACTCAGCTGCATCGAGAGGCTGAGGGTGAGGAACGAGCGTCTGACGGCGGCTCTGGAGCGACGGAGAGGAGAAGAGGAGCAGATCCTCCGTCTGGAGGAGACCTGCACGACGCTGCAGGAGGCGCTCAGGAACAGGTCCACACACACACACACACACACACACACACACAGACACACAGACACACACACACAGAGGCCTCGTGTGAGCAGAACTCATGTGTGTGTGTGTGTGTGTGTGACAGGGAGGAGTGTGAGGAGGCGCACGGCGAGCTGCTGTCGCTCTACGACGCCGAGAGAAAGCAGAGCGTTCCTCTGCAGGCGCACACAGCAGGTGTTGAACACACACACACACACACACACACGCACACACACACACACACACACGCAGTGTTCTCACCGTGTTCCTCCCACAGAGGCGGCCGGTGAGGAGCTGCCCTGCACCTCCTTCTCCTCAGCAGGAGTCCCAGAGGAGACGCAGAGCCACGCGGGGCAGAGGTGACTCACAGGGCTCCGTGTGCCAGGAACCATTTATGGTTCCTCAGAGAACCTTTTACCCCAGGGTTCTTTAGAGAACCATGTCCTCAAAGAGTTCCTCAAAGAACCCATAAAGGAGTCTCACATGAAAGAAATGGTTCTTCAGGGGGTGATGGTTCTTCCTAGAACCAAACAGCCTATTAAAGAACCTTTTTTGAAGGTTCTTTCAATAACTCTTTAAGGACATGGTTCTCTAGGGAACCCTGGTTTGAGAGGTTCTATCATTCACACGTGAGGAACTCGATGTGCAGAAGCATCAGGAGTCGATGGTGTGGAACCATATCTCAGACCGGTTCCACCTTGTTCTCACGACCTCCGACCCGCAGGGCGGCGCTCCTCCGGCAGCTGATCGAGCGCCTGAAGAGCGCCCGGGGGGCCGGGGGGGCCGGGGGGGAGACGAGCCCCGGACCCCCGCGCCCGCCGGCCGGATCCAGAGCCGGTCACCTGACCAGAGACAACGCCGGAGCGCCGGAGGCCGGCGGCGAGGAGGCGGCGCTCTTCTGTGAACTGCTGTCCGTCCGGGTGAGACAGGAAACACGATGAACCGGCTGCTGAGGCGAAGACATTACATCACACTCTTTATATGAGCCACACACTCTACAATCCGTACGACATCCCTGACCTTTGACCTCACGTCCAATCAGGAACAACTCCTTGATGTCCGGAAGAATAAAGTGAGAAAGCTCAGAGATCACGACGTGTTCCTCTGGTCCGGGTGTCTGTCTGTCTCGGGATCACAGACTCGACGGTTTTATTCCAACTGGGACGACCTTTAAAAACGAATACCTTCATCTCGAGCTTCGGCCGCCGCGACACACACACACACACACACACACACACACACACACACACACTGTATGTGTCATCACTCCCCGTTAGCGCCTCAGTTCGTGAACTGATGAAGTTCGCGTCCCGCTCCGCTGAGGTTCGCTTCACGGTTTCCTTTCCCAGGAGGAGATGTCGGATCTGCGGTCTCTGACCCGCCTGAAGGAGAAGGAGCTGCGCGGTCTGGAGCGGGGTCTGCTGGCCCAGAGGGCCCGCCACGGCCGGGGGGCGGAGCTGCAGGGCCGGGGGGCGGAGCAACAGGTAGACAGAGAAGCTTCTCCACCATTCATCAGATAACAGAGTCAAGGTGAAACGACCCGATCCAGATCTGGGCGTCCCACCCGGGAAATCACACGTCTCCCAGAGCAGCCTCCCTCAGGCCGAGAGGGTATTCTGGTTCCACGAGGTCTCCGTCGCACCGAGAGCTGAGCAGAGACTCTGCAGACACACTCGGAGCCAGAGAAGCCCTCCTCTTCATCCTCTTCATCCTCTTCCTCAACATTTAGTTTGATGCGAGCGTATCTGGAAGCTCATGGATGCACAACATTTCAACCAACATCACAAACGGCTCCTGATTGGACGGTGACCGTTGGTCGGTCCTGCTCGGGGGTCAAGGGGTCGAGTGCCTTTATCGGGCGAGGAACCAAATATGGTCACTTCGTTGATGTTGATTTCTTAGCTAAAACATCTTCATTTTTACGTCACAGTTGTTATTGTGTCCTCCGATAGGACTGTAGTGTCGAGCTTTTGAATGTCAAAGTATTTTAATGAGTGCCCTATAAATACGTCTGAGGAAGATGATTCACAAAGTCAAAAATAAGAACATTTATGTTCTTATTAAGTGTATTTTTCCAACTTCAGATGCTCTGTGAACACGAGCGGGGCGCCGAGCGGGGCGCCGAGCGGGGCGCCCCTGATCCTCGGGCTCAGCCGGTTCTGAAGGAGTTGCAGGCCGTGCTGCAGAGGTGAGACGTTGTCAAATAATCACAACACTATTTAAATATTGTACCAGTAAAATATACTTAAAGGCACATGTTATGATGTATTCAAATATTACAATGTTACAGCCTTTCACAAGGAGAGCTGCTAACTGATCTGACGTCAGGTCACCAGGTGAGGAGGAGAAGGGTCCTGATGAAGTCAGAGTAGAAGATGAATCACTCAGACATCTGTTGCCTAGCAACGCTTTAGACTGACAGGCTTCAGAGAGCATCCCATTGTTCTCCTGACCTTGAGTAGTGACCACAAACTTCTTACACACGGAGACATGGAGGGGCATCTGGGACCGAAAAGGGTTCTTCAGAGTGATGCCATATAGGAACCATTTATGGTTCCAGAGAACCTTTCAAACCAGAGTTCTTCAAATAACCTATAAAGGAGTATCAAAGAACCATCAACAAATAGTTCTGTAAGGCACCATTTATGGTTCCTCAAAGAACCTTTCAAACCGGGTTCTTCAAAGAAACATTAATGGTGCCTCAAATTTAAAAAAAATGGTTCTTCAGTAAGTAATGGTTCTTCCTAGAACCACACAGCCTTTGAAGAACCATTTAAGGACCGTGGTTTCTCCCAGTGACTCCGCGTGAAGACGTTTAGATCCTCAGTTTGCCAGACGCTTGGCGTCAGGCGCTCTGGGTCTCCAGGCGAAGGAGCAGCTCGCCGCTCTGCTCTTCATCCTGTGTTGGTTCCAGGGAACAGGCCCTGAAGAAGAGGCTGGCGCTGGTCCAGGACTCCCTCAGCACGGCGCTGTCGGACGCCACGGCGCCCAGGAGGGACAGCGGGGAGCAGATGGCCCGACTGACACAAGCTCACAGGTGAGCATCTCAGGAAGGTAGAGAGGAGGCTCCCTTCCAATCAGGAGGGACGCGTGTTTACAGATCAACAATAATGTATTCACAACTGTTGAAATAGTCCAACGTCGTTTGGCCGATTGGAGTTTATTCTGAATATGGATACGCTATCGGGGTAGAGATGCTGGTATCCCCCTGGAGTCCAGACACTAGTGGTGGTGTAGAAGAAGAATTGCTGTAACCTGATTGGAGAAGCCTGGGGCGGAGGAGGGGGGAGGAGCTTGCTGAGGAGGAGGGTCGCATCGATTTGAACCGAAACGACGACCGACAGCCGCAGAGAAGAACACATTTCAAAGTGTTGCCAACGACGCTGTGATTGGCTTACAGAACATCGCTGCCTCTTATTGGTTGGTTGTTCATTGTGCCCGCCCCCAATCAGCTGATTGAGTAATCGCTGCCAGACAAAGAGACTGCTCATGAATGAACCAGCCTGTAAAGAGTGTCTTCCTGGCTGAAGTTTTGCTCGAGCGACATGTGTGTGTCCTTGTTCGTCGTTATCATTCTATATTTGTATAGTGTCGTCATTTTATGCAGGTGTTATTAAACTCTACCTCCCTTGGTGGGGTTTCTTTCATTCCAGTAAAGCCTTGAGTTCGTACCGGCACATTCGCCGGAAGTACCGCGAGCAGGCGTGGAGGCTGGAGCAGAAGGTGGCGGCCGTGATGGAGACCCGCCCCCTGCAGGGCGGAGCCCCGGAGGCTGCAGCCGAGGCCTCGGACTGGAAGAGGGAGGAGACGGTTCTGTGACCCTCAGGTCGTGCAGTCAGGAAAATCAGCATGTCAAAAAGTATCATTTATTGACATATATATATAAATATATATTTGAATATATATACATTTAAATATATATTTATTTATGTATATAAATATACCTTTTGTTTATATATATATTGTATATATATATATATATTGTATATATATATATTTAAACATATAAAAATGTATATATATTATATATTTATATATATATATATATATATATATATATATTATATATTTATATATATATATATATAAATATGTTTATACATTCATACATATATATTAATATATCTATACATATAAATAAATACATAGTGAATGTGGGGCAGTGGAACATGGAAAGCGGTTCCAGTTCTGCCTTTTCACCCCCGTGTGAGTCGCCATTAAAGCGGAGCTCAACTTGTTTAACGGGACTCGCACATCGCGAGACACATTCCTCGTTTCAGGGAAACAGCTGTCGTGCAGTCATGAATGTTTTTAGGCCGATTTCAGGCCTGAGCCCTCTGAGGAGCTGAGGCGTGTGACCTCGAGAGAGAGCACATGTTCCTCTTTCCCATCCACGGGGCTCCGAGGAGGGGGAGGGGCCGGGACAATGCTGCACACCAAATGAGCGAGCAGCCGTCCTCTCCTTCGCTCGGTCACAGTGGCCTCACTTAACCAGTTAAATCCTGAAACATTGTTAGATTGCGGTTTGAATAAAAAGGATCACAATTGATGCAGCGGACTCGAGGATATATGATCTTTTTCATCCGGTGCATACTTCTTCTTCCCTGTTGAACACCTGGCGTTTACACTACCCACAATGCAGCTTGACTGTCAACAGTTGGGGTTGGAGATTTGGGCGTGGTCTCCTCCATGCTAGTAGCTGCTAATGAAGCCTCGCGAAGAGACAGAAGTTAGGGGACAACTAACAAGCCAGTCGTCACAGATAATAATACAATTACTTCAGTTCAACTTCAGCAAGTTGAGGGCCACCCAGGAGTTTGTGCTTGAAGTTTAGCTAGATGGTAGATTTCCTCTGTGATTGATCGATAGATATAATTGAGTATCATCTGCAGGAACAATGTAAGTTTAGGGACTGTTTTCTCATAATATTGGAAGAAAAGGAAGAATATACAAGGTGAATAGAAGTGGGCCGAGCACAGAACCTTGTGGAACCCCATGAGTGACTTTAGTGCGGGGAGGATCCCTTTGGTGCCCCTCACACGGTCCACTCTGCCGTGGAGCTGTGGTTGTTCTCAGATCTAACAACTATTAGAGGACTATGTTGGCTTTCATTTGCAGGTTTGAGGATTACTTCCTTTGTTGTATTATATTTGTATTTTAGAAATAGCACTTGTCCTTCACAGTGAGCATATGAACTGTATTAATTGTATTGTTTTTCCATATTTTAATAACCAATACACGTGTAGGTATTACAACAGAAAGCATTGGGACTTTAACACATCTTCGTTTTGTTTTGGTCATTTTCATTCTGTTGCAAAAGTAAGATATTTAAGAATCTGTACAAATAAAAAAGAAATGACAAAAGAACTGACTAATTGAGAAATAAAATGTAATTTCTCAGCCAATTTCTTTTTATTTCTACTCTAAAAAAATTGACATGTACTGTATCTACTATTTTATTTATGTTCACTGCTTCTGTGAACCCAAGAGCTTTTGGTAAACCAACTTCAAACACCAAAACAGGTCATCCACATGAGTAAAGGAAGGTTTTCACAAGAGATATAAAGAATTTTTAGAAAATCTAACTTCAATTTGAAGCTTTAGGGCCAAATGATCTCTTTACACGGGTGCCTGAGGACGAGTGTGCCTCATTATGTAGAGAGCTGAGGTTGTTCTGACATGTTTTATGCAAAAAACACACTGATATGTGTCATATGCAATTGCCTTTAAAATGTGAAATTAAGAAATTGTGTGAAATCATGAAAGTGACCCCAGAAGGTTAAAAGAGCCCCCAGATAACTCGCCATCATTTTAAACCAATCCTTCACTCTTCACCTCCACTTCCTCTCCCTCCTTCTTCTCTCCTCACTCATCTCTCAATCTCCCCCCGAGCCGCTCAGCTGCAGCTGTGGCCGGCGGTCAGGAGGTTAAGGCAAAGGTCACGTGTCCCGCCCACCGGGCCGCGGCGCCGTCGTGTTGGGCCGTGAATGGAGCGCTGGGAGCGCCAGAGCAGGCGGCGAGCCCCGACGCCCCGACTCCTGCCTGAGCTTGTCCTTTCCCGGGCAGAGGTCACCACAGAGGGCAAGCCCCCCCCCCCCCAGGTCACCGTCTCTATTGTCGGAGCCGCCGCCATCAGAGCAGATGATGCTATTGTTGTCAAAGAGGATTTTAGACAACATGATTTCTGTAACCTCTGCCATAGAAGAACCATGAAGTTTCCACAAAGAACCTTTTAAACCAGGGTTCTCCAAAGAAACACGTCCTTAAAGAGTTCTTCAGAGAACCTTTGAAGGTGTCTGAAAGAACCTTCCAAAAAAGGTTCTTTAAAAGCCGTTTTTTCACCTACTGAAGAACCATTTTTTTCATTTGAGACCCCTTCACAGGTTCTTTGAAGAACTCCTTGAGGAAATGGTTCTTTAGAGAACTCTGGTTTAAAAAGGTGTCTTAAAGAACCGTAAAACATGGTTCTTTAAAAAACCTTTCAAACCAGGGTTCTCTAAAGAACCATTTCCTTAAATAGTTCTTCAAAGAACCTATAAAGGTGTCTCAAAGAACCTTAAACACGGTTCTTTAAGGCCCCATTGGTAGCTGATGGTTCTTCATAGAACCACAAAGCTTTTTAAAGAACCATTTAAGAACCTTTATTGTTCTGTGTGGGAAAAATACTCTAACCAAGCTGTCAATCAGCTTGGGGGTGGACACACACACATACACACACACATACACACACACACACACTCTCATACACACACTCACACACACACACACACACACATACACACACACATACACACACACACACACTCTCATACACACACTCACACACACACACACACACACACACACACACACACACACACACTCTCATACACACACTCACACACACACACACACACACACACACACACACACACTCACACACACACACACACTCTCACTCACACACACACACAGAAGGAGGGCCGTGACCTCATGGCTTTCAGGTCAACTCATTTACTCTTTGCATCCGTTCCTCATTTTAATTTGTTGTCTCTCCGTAAGCCGTATAAAGAGATCACAGCCTGCGCCTCCTCCTCCTCCTCCTCCTCCTCCTCCTCTTCCTCTTTGCCCTCTCCTCCTCCTCAAAGCCATTAGCTCACCTGTCACAACCACTCCATCTCCTCCTCCTCCTCCTCCTCGTCTCCGTGTCTCTCTCTGTTCTCTACGCTGACCTGACATATCTCTCTCTCTTTCTCTCTGTCTCTCTCTCTCTTTTTTTCTCTCTCTCTCTCTCTCTCTCTTTCCTGAGCTTTCGCCCAGCGGAGAGGTCGGGGGGGGGGGGGAGGGGTCAGTTAGCACGAAAGAAAGAGATTTGACCTCAATCGAGTGGCCGATCACATCCGGTCTTCTTCTTCTTTCCCAAGAGAGAGAGAGAGAGAGAGAGAGAGAGAGAGAGAATAACACTTAATCAGTGATGCCGATCAGAAATACATCTTTTTCTTTCTTTTTCCTCTCCGTTGATCGCGTTGTGAATATAAAGTTAAAGTTGAGAGCGTAGCATAGCTTAGCTTAGCATAGCATAGTTTAGATTAGCATATCTTAGCTTAGCTTAGCATAGCGTTGCCTGAGGCCTCCTCAGGGTCTCAGTGGAGCTGAGCTCAGGTCAGAGCGCGGGCCAATCACAGAGCAGATCGTCCTGGAGGAGGTCGATTAGCTCGCCAGCTTGTTGCCTCAACGAGTCGCCTCGGGGGCGTGGCCTCTCGCCCTCATCCCTTTAAAGCATTTGATTGGTCTCCGCTGAGCTGATTAGGATCATTACCTGGTTTGACCTCTGGGGCTGAGCAGGGGGCAACAGATTGGACTCAGATTTACAAGAGACTGAAGCCGGAGATCAGGAACACGATCAAAGTGTTGTGGCTGGAGAGTTAGTATATATTCAGACAAGCGTTAAGGGTTAAGGCTGGAGGTACATATTCAGACAAGGGTTAAGGATACATGTATATATTCAGACAATAGTTAAGGGTTAAGGCTGGAGGTATATATTCAGACAAGAGTTAAGGCTGGAGATATATATTCAGACAAGCGTTAAGGATACATGTATATATTCAGACAATAGTTAAGGGTTAAGGCTGGAGGTATATATTCAGACAAGAGTTAAGGCTGGAGATATATATTCAGACAAGCGTTAAGGGTTAAGGCTGGAGGTATATATTCAGACAAGCGTTAAGGGTTAAGGCTGGAGGTATATATTCAGACAAGCGTTAAGGGTTAAGGCTGGAGGAGGAGGAAGGGCAGATATTGATTAGATGTCGTGTCCCGTCCCCCCCCCACCCAGCAGATGTTTTTCTTTGCCTGGTTTCACTGCTCTGTGTATTTTTAAATTGCTCCGTTTGTTGGCTTGAGGTCAAAGGCCCGAGGATGGAGAGAGAGAGAGAGAGAGAGGGAGGGAGGGAGGGAGAAAGAGAGGGAGCGTTGTGTGTGAAAAGGGGGGAAGAGAAGATGATTTTTGTTTTTCCTCCATGGCCTCCGGGTCAAAGGTCAGCGGGGCTCACGAGGAAGGAGCTAGGAGTCATATGCTCCTCCCTGACTCCTCAGAGCTAAAGGTCTACAGACTCCTCTGAACTTTAAATAACTTTAAATAACTTTAAGGAACTTTAATGAACACATTAACTCACTTCCAGCACAATGACCAACTTTATTGTTTCAACCAAAGGAAGTACGGGTTGTTTGTTATCTACTAAGTCTAAGACAGGAGGAAGTGACCCATTGTAACGTATATTATATACAGTATATTTATATATATTTTATTTTTAAATAATCTTTGTTTAGATTTATTTATGTAAACATAATGTGGTGAATATATATATATATATATATATATATATATATATATATATATATTAATTTAAAACAAACTGAGCGTTTGGAGGTGTGTTGTCACTGTGCATGGCAGTGTGTGTGTGTGTGTTGTGTTCAGGTGTGTGTACTTAAGGTTGCTCTGGACTCCCGGCTGTGTTGAGAATGTACAGACGGCCACCGTCGGCTTCACGCTGAGAGCAGAGGCATTCCTGACCCGCTGTTCAAAGAGCAAACAACACACACACACACGCACACACACACTGACACACACATACACACACACACACACACACACACACACACTCCCAGATATATATCCTGCTCCGCCTAAGACACAGAAAACACATCCTAATGCACACGATGACTGCTACATGTGAACACACACACACACACACCAAACACAACACACTCACACATGCATAACACACACTCACACACACACACATGCACAACACAAGTCAAACAGGAATTCGCCGTACAGCAGCTTGACCTCGGAGCTTGACCTCTGGGCCAAACAAAAGGTTAAAGTTAGAGTTAAAGTTAGAGTTAAAGTTAGAGTTAGAGTTAGCGTTAGAGTTAGAGTTAGAGTTAGAGTTAAAGTTAAAGTTAAAGTTTACTCCCTGTAGAAGCCGTTATCATGGAGCACCGACACACAACAGATATCAGTTAACAAACACAACACATGTTCTCATTATATGATGTGACGTCATGGTCAGACCTCATAGTGTTAACCTGTCACTGTTTTGATGGGCAGAGAGAACAACCAATCAGAGGGCCTGAATATGACACGTGACACATAACGTTTTGCTTCTGACAGCCAGAGCTCCACTGACACAAAGTGATGCCCCGCGGTCTTTATCTTTAAATTCCTCCGTTATTATATTCCCGGTAACACCAGGGATACAACCGGGACCGCCGTACAACGCATCTGCTAGCAGACTGTCACGCAGACTGTCACGCACGTAGCTACGAGCTAGCGCTAGCTACGAGCTAGCTTAAACATGGTTATAATGGCTAATGTATTATTTCTTGACCTACTTTTATGAATGCAAGACTTGTAATCAACGTTCCGGTGCTAGTCTGAATTCAGGCTGCTCTTTTACTCACCGGCCTCCCCGTGTTCAGGGGGCCGGTGACGGTCTCCCTGAAGCTGCTGTGCTCCGCACGGGATCACGTGGTCACACAGGCCACGCCTCCGCTGTCAAAGTTAAATATGATTGGCTCGTAACCTGCTGACAGGGCGGAGTCACCAAAGAAGTTCACAACAATAGTTTTTTTCAATCTCCATCGGCTCAGGCACCGGAAAGAAGCCCCGACATGTGCGCTGCGTTTCGATCCGGGTAATACCGGATGTGTTGGAACCGGTGCCACATTAGCACCGGTTCCCGGTACCCAACCCTAGACATGACACTGTTTTGAAAGCAAAGTTGCATTTTGCAGGAGATATAACGGGTTTAGCATTTTGTGTGAGTGGTTTTGTGATTTGTGTTTTGAGTTTTGAGAAAACAAGGCGTGCTTTAAAAAATGTGTTTAAGCAATCGAGAAAAACTGTGATATGTGTAGAAAACTCAGTTATCATCCCCCAGAATGCATCAGTCAACCAGGACCAATGTGAGTGTGAGCAGCAGGTGTGAAGAAGGAGCGGGTGGCGTATCACACGACCTTCTGACAAGTCCCTCAACAACAGCAACAACAACAACAACGACGGGCTCCTCCCCGTTATTATCAGTGGGTCAGAAAAGTCGTCTGAGAAATTCTTTGTGGGATTAGAGCCAAGTGGAGAGAGCGTGAGCGCCATGCGCTCGACCCGAGGGCCCCCCCCCCCCACACACACACACACACACCCACACACTCTTTGTCTCACGGCAGTGTCGGGGTTAACTCTCCTTTTGCTTCCAGGCTGGCCCCGGGGTCAGGGAGGGGGGGGGGGGGACAGGCAGCCAGTCAGGCAGCCATACATTCTTTCAATGTGTGTGTGTGTGTGTGTGTGTGTATGTGTGTGTGTGTGTGTGTGTGGCTGCAGCCCACTCCGTGCTCTTTGACTCCGGCTGGCCTTATAAGGCATCCGCTGCCATGGCGACGGCGGGGCTTGAATAGCAGTGTCAAATCCCTCAGCACACAGACACTCGCTCACCCACCTCCCTAAAGGAGGGAGGCAGAGAGTCACCGGGAGGAGCAGGAGAGAGAGGGAGGGAGAGAGAGAGGGAGAGAGAGAGGGAGGGAGAGAGAGAGGGAGAGAGAGAGGGAGAGAGAGGGAGAGAGAGAGAGAGAGGAGAGAGAGAGGGAGAGAGAGAGGAGATCTCCGGCTGCTCTCTGCACTGCAGCGTCTGTCTTTCACTAAAACAGAAAAAGCCTCTGTGCCGTCGCTTTTCGTTTCTTTTTTCTTCTCCTCCCTGCGAGTTCGTTTTGCCTAATTTATTCCTGCCGGGGCTGAAAGACGGACGAGTGGAAAAGAAAGAGAGGAAGAAAGAGGACGAGTGGAACAGCAAACAGGGCAACAGTACAGCCTGAGTTGCGGGACGGGGAATGTGGAGAGAGGGGGTCCCGGGCCTCTGGGCGTCACTGCCGGGCGGCCGAGCACGCACACCACAGGAGAGAGAGCACGCTTTGTGATTGTTGTTGTTGTTGTTTTCCTTTCTGGGACATTCAAGACTGAAGAGTCGGGGGAGCCTCAAGAAGAGACGAGGAGGAGCAGCTTGTCTTCTCTCTCATCGAGGCTTCGTGCTCCGCTGACCAATCACAACGAAGAACAACAACTGAATCCATTTCCCCCCAAAAGAAGGAGTTTGTTGCAGAGCGTCTCCAGAGCGTCTCCATTTCCAGAGCGTCTCCAGAAGGTCTCCAGAGCGACTCCATTTCCAGAGCGTCTCCAGAGCGTCTCCATTTCCAGAGCGTCTCCAGAAGGTCTCCAGAGCGACTCCAGAGCGACTCCATTTCCAGAGCGTCTCCAGAGCGACTCCATTTCCAGAGCGTCTCCATTTCCAGAGCGTCTCCAGAGCGACTCCATTTTCAGAGCGTCTCCAGAGCGTCTCCATTTCCAGAGCGTCTCCAGAGCGTCGGGATCGGCTCCACAACAGCCCGACAAGTCAAGAGTGCGTCTGGACTGGAACCGCCTCAGATCGGCAGATAACACCTCGGCACGCCAGGAACCGGTTGGACTAGTTTACAGGTCGGAGGAGAGGAGAGGAGAGGAGAGGAGAGGAGAGGAGGAGGAGGAGGAGGAGGAGCAACAGGGCAGTTTGAACCCTGAGCGAGAGCGGCAGGCTTTTCTCTGTCCCCTCCCGCTCGGAGGAAGTGAGTTATTCCTTCTGGAGAGCGACTCGGCTCCACGTTCCGGCTCGGGTCGCCGAGGTGTCGAGTTCAACTTCTTCTTCTTTCAGGGGGGAGCGGAGGGGGAGGAGAGAGAGAGAGAGAGAGAGAGAGGGGAGTCAAAGTGTAATTTATTGTTTCCAGTAGAAGAGAGGAGGCTGCACCCTTTCTGTTCCTCTGAACTCTGAACCACTCGGCGTGGCGGCGGAAGTTTTTCTTTTTTCTTTTTTTCCTTCTTCTTCTTCTCTCAGACCTCGGAGCCATTGATCGAAGGTCAGGGCGGAGAACACAAGAGTGAAAGACAAGAACAGAGGGAGCCGAGGGATTAAAGAAGAGAGAGAGAGAGAGAGGGAGGGAGGGAGAGAGACACCCGGCTCCGGAGGACCTCCAGGTCATTACAGGCAAAGGTCAACGCGGAAGAGTCCGCCCGCTTCGGCTTCTCCTCTCGTCACTCTCCCAGATCTTCTTGGACAAAGAAACAACTTTTAAATACAAAATCTGGAGCTGCGTTCTGATCCAGGGTCAGTGTTGAGCCGTTGAGGGGGGGTGCATGATCCACTCACAGGGATTGGCGTCTCAGAGAACATGGCCATGGTGAGCGGGGGATGGGGCAACCCCAACGGGGACACCAACGGCCTGGGGGGGGAGAAGGCCTACCTGAGGAGGGAGGAGGGGGGGGGGGGCTCGCCCCGGGCCGGCAGCGACCTGGAGGTGGACGGCGAGGACAGGAGCGAGGACAGGAGCGAGGACAGGAGCGAGGACAGGAGCGAGGACAGGAGCGTCTGCGCGGTGGACTGCGGGGTCTGCGGGGACAAGTCCAGCGGGAAGCACTACGGCGTGTTCACCTGCGAGGGCTGCAAGAGCTTCTTCAAGAGGAGCATCCGCAGGAGCCTCAACTACTCCTGCAGGTGAGGGGACACACAGGGGACACACACACTACACACACAGGGGACACACAGGGGACACACACACACTACACACACAGGGGACACACAGGGGACACACAGGGGACACACACACACTACACACACAGGGGACACACAGGGGACACACAGGGGACACACACACACTACACACACAGGGGACACACAGGGGACACACACACACTACACACACAGGGGACACACACACACAGGGGACACACAGGGGACACACAGGACACACACACACATTACACACACACTACGCCTCACGCGCTGAGCTACAAGGAGAATATCTAATAAATGAACATTTACTAGTAAACACTTTAAATGTCCTTATACTTGAGAACCAGTAAACTTGATGATTGAAGAATCATTTATTAGACTGACGTCTCATTTATGAAGTTAAACACATTTAATTTAATGTCTTTCTCCTCGTATGACTGACAACGTTAATAATCCTAAAGTTATTTATTTATACTATAATTCATATTTAATGTTGTTACTGACAGATAAGGACCGTGTATATGAGTAAACACTCTAAAATGTCCTTATATTAGAGCAACTAAATTACACTGTGTTATAAAATCATCTATTACATGTGTATATGCTAAATGTGGGTGGGAGGTAAATGTGTGTGTGTGTGTGTGTGTGTTTGGGGGGGGGGGCTTTGACATTCGCATTTATGAAAGACAGATTAATTGAGCCGGGGGGGGGGGGTGAAGCCCTGAAGGTCGTGTGAGGATGGATCGCCTCAGAAGGTCAACATTCACATTACTCTTCCCCACGGGAACCCGCCGTCCAGACGACTCCTCCCCCAGGAGACTCCTCCCCCAGGAGACTCCTCCCCTAGGAGACTCCTCCCCTAGGAGACTCCTCCCCCAGGAGACTCCTCCCCCAGGAGACTCCTCCCCTAGGAGACTCCTCCCCTAGGAGACTCCTCCCCCAGGAGACTCCTCCCCTAGGAGACTCCTCTCCCAGCCGACTCCTCCCCCAGCCGACTCCTCCCCTAGGAGACTCCTCCCCCAGGAGACTCCTCCCCTAGGAGACTCCTCCCCTAGGAGACTCCTCCCCCAGCCGACTCCTCCCCTAGGAGACTCCTCCCCCAGGAGACTCCTCCCCCAGCCGACTCCTCCCCTAGGAGACTCCTCCCCCAGGAGACTCCTCCCCCAGCTGACTCCTCCCCCAGCTGACTCCTCCCCCAACCGACTCCTCCCCCAGATGACTCCTCCCCCAACCCACTCCTCCCCCAGCCGACTCCTCCCCCAGGAGACTCCTCCCCCAGATGAAAAAAAGGGCGAGGGCGTGTGAGGCCGATGATTTACAAAGGTCACGACCTCGATCGCCTTTCAGGCCGCGGCGATTCACACGGTTCACTCACCGTGGGGTCAAAGGGGGGGGTATGTGAACCCACTCAGGGGGGGGGGGCATGTGAGCTCACTCAGGGGGGGGGTATGTGAACCCACTCGGGGGAGCTTGTTTCTGTATTTATCTCCACGCCGCCGTCTCCACCGTGAAGATCTTCCTCTTCTTCCTCTTCCTCCGTCTGTTCAGATCTAATCGAGAGTGCCAGATCGACCAGCACCACCGTAACCAGTGCCAGTACTGCCGTCTGAAGAAATGCTTCCGGGTCGGAATGCGCAAAGAAGGTATGAAAGTATAAAAAGATCTTTACTTAAAGCCGCACTAATGGTCATTAGTGTATTAGTTGGTTTAGGGCCGGTGGGTCTGGAACCGGCTCGGCTCTGGAGGAACATCTGGTCATTTCTCAGGACTGGATGGTTCTGGATTAGCAGAGCAACAGAGAGATGGATAAACACAGAATGAGGATGAAGATGAAGACGACTACACACAGACACACAGTTACTTCACTAGGAGACAAACACATCTGTGAATTACATTTAAAAAAATTAAAGTTTGGCTTTTTAAGGGTTACTGATTACAGGCAAAGAGTAGGTATCAAAATAACATGATAATGTTGTAGCTGGGCGAGATGGATCCAATGGACCTGCTGTTGGTGAATATACTGTTGGTTGAACTTGAATTCAATCATATTTTATCATACAATCAACTATGTTATATATACATAATACATATATATTATTCTAATTATTTATTGTTGTATAAGCATCTTTGTGTATTCAGAAAAGCACTATATAAGTTAGAATTATTGTTATTATTTATTTATATAATATATAGGTATATATATTCTATGTATATATACATATAATATATATATATAATAAATATAAATATATATAATATATATTTATAATTATTATATATTTTATATATATTAAATGTCATATATATATATATATATATATATATATATATATATATATATATCATATATATGATACTAAAGTAACTGCAGCTGTCAAATAAATGCAGTGTAGTACAAAAAGACGAATATATAATACAGTTTATGGAATAGGGTATGAACTACACCAAATAAGTCAAGCAAAGTATGAATACTTTAAATTAACTTTAGCAGAACCACAAATAGTCATGAACAAATACCCAGAGACAAATACAGACATATATAGAAATGGGTTCAATGAATATTTTGACAGTGGGAAAAAAGCTAAATCTGACATTCACTGGCGATCAGCATATTGACCCTTCACACGGCGCGGCGTCCCCCGTTAGACACTCCAGAAGCTTCTGCAACCCTATTCCAGAAGCTTCTGTAACCCTATTCCAGAAGCTTCTGCAACCCTATTCCAGAAGCTTCTGTAACCCTATTCCAGAAGCTTCTGTAACTGTTCCGGCTCCTCTGCGCCTCGTGGTGTTTCAGCGGACACCGCTCGCCGCCTGCATGGCGCCGCGAGGTGACCGCGGTTATATTGAGCGCGGTTATTAAAGACCGCACAGCTTCCACGAGATGCGGGCTGACGGCTCTGACCTCTGACCTCTGACCTCTGACCTCTGACCTCTGACCCCAAACGGGAAGCACGCCGTCAGTTATGACGCCACACTGATATCAAAAACAAGTGGTGTTCAGTAAAGGTTTATTAAAGGTTCTTAAATGGTTCTTTACAAGGCTTTGTGGTTCTACGAAGAACCATCACTGACTGAAGAACCATTTGGGAAACAGTGCCTTAAAGAACCTTGTTTTAAGGTTCTTTGAGACACCTTTATAGGTTCTTTGTGGAACCATTTAAGGAAATAGTTCTTCAAAGAACCCTGGTTTAAAAGGTTCTTTGTGGAACCATACATGGTTCTTCTGTGGCATCACCGAAGAACCATGTCTGGTTCCGGATGTCCCGGTTCTGTGTCAGGAGGTCCGGGTGCTCACCGCTCGTCTCTCTGTCCCTGCAGCAGTCCAGAGGGGTCGCATCCCTCCGTCTCTCTCGGGCATCAGTCCCACCGCGCTGGCCGCCGGGCCCGGCCTCCTCGGGTCGGACTTCTTCAACGGGCCGCCGGTGTCGGAGCTGATCTCCCAGCTGCTCCGGGCCGAGCCGTACCCCAGCAGCCGCTACGCCGCGCCATACGGCCAGGGCCCGCTGCAGGCGGCCGGGGGCGGAGCCTCCGGCATGGGCGTGGACAGCATCTGCGAGCTGGCGGCGCGGCTGCTCTTCAGCACCATCGAGTGGGCCCGCAACATCCCGTACTTCCCAGAACTCCCAGTGTCAGAGCAGGCAAGCCCGACTACAGAACCCTGTGAGGGTTCTGTGTACGACCATCATTCAACCACTTCTCAGAGAACACGCAGAACCACGGAGGGACCATCTGCAACCAAAAAGGGTTCTGCAGAGGGATGCCATAGAAGAACCATTTCTGGTGCCTTAAAGAACCTTAAAACATGGTTCTTCAAGGCAACATGTCTGGTTCCACACAAACCTTTCAAACCAGGGTTCTTTAAAGAACCATTTCCTTAAAGAGTTCCTCATAGAACCGACCTGGGCGTTGTACGGCCCGCGGGCCACATCCGGCCCTTTGGTTGACTTTGAACGGCCCGTGTAAGGTTAATTGGAAATTACTAAATAAACATATTGTTATTATTATTATAAACATAAATAAACATATTGTCTTATTTTATTTGATTGAATAATTTTTTTGCAAGGCAAACTCACTTTTTCATTGATTAATGATGATTTATACTCTTACCAGCTTGTCAAAACAATGCTATTTACTGCTTTTTATAAAGAAATACAATTAATAATATGAAGAATTGAGTTCAGCCCTTTGGCCGGCGCTCCACAATATTTTCAGTTTCTCACGTGGCCCCATAGAAAAAGTAATTGCCCACCCCTGTCATAGAACCTATAATGGGGCCTCAAATTAAATAATGGTTCTTCGTAGAACAACAAATTCTTTTAAAGAACCATTTAAGAACCATTATTTGTCTGTGTGTACATTCCACAATCGGGTGCTGGATTGTAAATCCCTGGGTACTTCCCCACGGGCCTGACCCCCCCCCCCCCCCCCACAGGTGGCGCTGCTGAGGCTGAGCTGGAGCGAGCTCTTCATCCTGAACGCCGCCCAGTCCGCCCTGCCGCTGCACATGGCCCCCCTGCTGGCCGCCGCCGGCTTCCACGCGGCGCCCATGTCGGCGGAGCGCGTGGTGGCCTTCATGGACCAGGTGCGCGTGTTCCAGGACCAGGTGGACAAGCTGAACCGGCTGCAGGTGGACTCGGCCGAGTACAGCTGCCTCAAGGCCATCGCCCTGTTCTCACCTGGTGGGTTTCTATAGCAACGATGTCCGTACACTGATCTGGTGTCTGGAGAGACGCGCGCCACAGAACCCTGTGACGGTGCACCAGAACCCTCTGACGGTGCACCAGAACCCTCTGACGGTGCACCAGAACCCTCTGACGGTGCCACAGAACCCTGTGACGGTGCACCAGAACCCTCTGACGGCGCCACAGAACCCTCTGACGGCGCCACAGAACCCTCTGACGGCGCCACAGAACCCTCTGACGGCGCTGCTCTCCCTGTTCTCCTCACAGATGCCTGTGGCCTGACGGACCCGGCCCACGTGGACTCCCTCCAGGAGAAGGCCCAGGTGGCCCTCACCGAGTACGAGCGGCTGCAGTACCCCAACCAGCCACAGCGCTTCGGCCGCTTGCTGCTGCGCCTGCCGGCTCTGCGCGCCGTGCCGGCCAACCTCATCTCCCAACTCTTCTTCATGCGGCTGGTGGGCAAGACGCCCATCGAGACGCTGATCCGAGACATGCAGCTGTCGGGGAGCTCCATCAGCTGGCCCTACGTCCCGGGGCAGTGAACCCAGCTGGTTCTGGCCCTACGTCCCGGGGCAGTGAACCCAGCTGGTTCTGGCCCTACGTCCCGGGGCAGTGAACCCAGCTGGTTCTGGCCCCACGTCCCGGGGCAGTGAACCCAGCTGGTTCCAGAGGGAGGCGGACTGAGATTAGATTGAATCAGAGCTCACACACATTACATTCACACTGGATGTTATGAATACAAACATATGTGTATATATATATATATTATAATTATGTTTTATATTTATATATATACATATGTGTGTGTATATATATACACACACAT
This sequence comes from Liparis tanakae, assembly GCA_036178185.1. Classification (NCBI taxonomy): domain Eukaryota; kingdom Metazoa; phylum Chordata; class Actinopteri; order Perciformes; family Liparidae; genus Liparis; species Liparis tanakae. The sequence goes on from CM070102.1 coordinate 410,811, forward strand.
ATGTATGTTTGCAGCACTTGTCCGTTTTGCTCTGACCTCCATCTGACCTCTCTCTGTCTGATGGACATAAACTCTGGGCTTTGATGACCCGAGGCCGTGTGCCTGTTCTACCTCCTCCACCCCCTCATGTGACTGCGTGTGAAGCCAGGCTCTGTGCTTTGTTCTCACTGAAGCCTCAGCAGTGGAACTCTAACAGCTTTATATCTGGAACAAGTTGTTCAGATCAACCCTGAGTTGTGTTGTTTTTGTGTGTGTAAAGTATCACGTGGGACAGCATCTAAACAAAGAAGAGGCATTGTATTGCATATTATACTTTATAGACATTTCTATGTTGGAACGGTTCAACATTTTGGGGACTACGGCCATCAACTTGCTGGCAGAGTTAGACGATGAGATGAACTGCACTTACTCACCTGTACAGTACATATGAGGCAGCAGCCGGCAGCCTGGTTAGCTTAGCTTAGCATAAAGACTTGGAACGGGTGGAAACAGCTAGCCTGGCTGTGTTCACAGCAAACAACATGAAGAGTAACGTTCTGGTCTCAACAACTTGACAAATATCCCCGTAAAAAGACAAGGATTTCCTTTTCTACGCAGTTTTTTGATCGGATTCAACTAATTAAATATAGTTTGCTGTTTCCAGTCATTACGCTAAGCTAAACTAGCGAGCTACCAGGCTAGCTTCAGACTGGCTAAACCAGCGAGCTACCAGGCTAGCTTCCGACTGGCTGAACTAGCGAGCTACCAGGCTAGCTTCATATTTACTGTACTCTGTAAGAAAGTAAATGACCGTACTTCTATTCCTTTAATGTAGTATTCACACATCAGTGTTGATAACGTGCTGAACGTACTAAAACACACACCTGGCTCCTCAGACAGTCGCTTCCCTCGCAAACATTATTACCTCATGTTTTATACATCAAAGACTAATGTTGTACATTGATGTGCTAAAGATAAATATAAAAGGGATCAAGGCGTCTATTTCACAAGAAACCGTAAACACTAATATTCCCCTGCAGCCCCGTCTGTCCAATATATTTAGATATGTTTAGAGACGTAAGACAACCCAAAGTCTCGACTTAGTCGCGTGACATCTTGTTTCTTCTGGTTATTCTCTGCAACCTGGAGACTCGTTTCCTTTTCTTTTATCAAAGTAGAGGTTGTTCATTTCCATTTCCTTTCACATTCACGTTCACCTTTTTAAAAACGAGCGTGTTAACGCGCGGCTGAAGTGGGCAGAGGTCATGTGATCTGTGCGTGTTCAAAGGTTCTCCAAGTGGTTCAAGTGTTGTAAAGTGTGTGTAGGTCCCGAGATAAAAGGCACGGTGCAGTCACGTGCGCCAGTGTTGCTGCCATGAAGTCGATGGGACAAACGTGTTCTTGCCAAATTAACTGACTGAAAGAAGAGACAATGTGTGTGTGTGTGTGTGTGTGTGTGTGTGTGTGTGTGTGTGTGTGTGTGTGTGTGTGTTGGGGGGGGAGGTTTCTTTGGTCAAACTTGTTTGTATTATTTCTCATAAAAGAGACAACAGTGATCCCGGATATTGTCAAAAAGCTTCTCCAACGGTTCTTAAATCACTTTGTGTTATTTGTTGGAATATAAGTGACAGTGATTTGACTGTCCAGCTCTATTTTTAAGAGAAGCGTGTTTCTTTTGACTTTGCCAAACCGGGAATGAAAAAGAAGTTCATGCGACTGGTTATTTTTGCATTTTGAGAAATAAAAACAATGTACATACACCCTCTGTCTAAGTCACACATCAGGAAAATCAGAAACACATTGCCAATACGTTTTTTATGTAAAAATCCCTGTTTGAAGTTAAAATAATTAATATTTTGAATTTTTAAAGTAAAAATCGTTGTATATTTTTAGATGTGATCCAGCTTAAAAACATAAGAATATTCTGCATATTGGTATAAAGTCAAATGTTACATAATACATTTTAAGACAGCTTTGTCGCTCAGAACTTGTGATGTCATTTATAGATTGAATCATTAATCAAGTAATGAAGAAAAAAATCCCTTTAAAAATAAAACCGTTTGTCTATTTGTGTACCAACTGGGGTACAAACAACATGCAATGACAGCAGCGCCAGTACGTTGGTGTTAAAGTAGTTTAAAGGGCAGCAACAGCTCACCTGGAGCCGACTGATGGATCCCGGGAGTCCTCTGGCTCCCCCTGCTGGACACTCACTGCAGGTGCAGGGTCAGCAAAAACAGAGGACGTGAAATAATAACAGGTAGGTTGATTTAATTATAAGAGAATTAGAAATGTTTATTATTATTGAACTTAGTACTTTTTAGACATGATACCTTATGGAAGTATACAGTTACAAAAAAATGGTCTTATAATATAGCGTTGAGGAAAATAAAAATCGTACAAAAATAAATGGCTTGCAAAAAAATGGTGTGTAAAATGACAACATTGTTCTTTGTAAAAATAGAAATGCATGAGTAATCAAACGTGTGTCTGAATAATTAAAACATTATGACATCCACTAGATCCTAACACTTTGCTCAATAAATGGATTAATACAAATAAAAAATACCACACATGGAATTAGCAGATGATCGTTTTTCATTGGGAAAAGAAATCAAAAATGAAAATATACGAGTGGAGCTTATAGACAGTGACAGAAACAGTGTTTTCCAGTTGCATGATGAAAGATAGTATATAACGTTTTTTTTTTACCATTTGCATAGCTTAAGCACATTTCTGAATGATTAAAAAAGCAATCCACTGTGTGTCTTTAGTAGAAATAACAGATGAAGAGGAATCAAACAGATAAGATACTGTAAATGTGTTGTTGGTGCGTAGTATGGACCGGATCATTCAAAGTATCTATAATACAACGATGTCTCACGTATCTCATTGGCCACTTCTCCCCCTTTTTTGATCTCACTGCATCAAAGACAATCAATACAAAAAGAAATATTGGTTTAGACACAAAAGAAAGCGAGTAAAAAAACGCAGAGACGTTTCATCTTTACTGCCTAATTAGTTCTGCACAAGATGAGTGAAACATAACTAAAGTTTATACGGGACAAAGATGACGTTCTGCAAAGGGTTCAAGAAACTGCCAAACAAAGCCGGCGACCCGTCACTACAATACTGTTCCCCCTCTTATCTGTGGAGGGAAAACAAAGAGAGGTTGGAGAGAGAGAGCAAACCGAGCCACAGAAACCTGCAGCCGCTTATCAGCAGGACCGAAGGTCGGCCGACTCTAAATGACGTTTCTCAAACCACGCCCCCTCTGGTCCTCACAGGTAACGCACCGCCAACCACGACCGACTCCTGAGAGGAAAGGCCGCGTCGGTGTGAGAGTGGCCTTCAGCTGATGTTCTATGTGTGTGTGTGTGTGTGTGTGTGTGTGTGGGAGGGAGCGAGGTGTGTGTGTGTTGATTCTTCAAGTGTAACTTTGGTCTTGGCGTGTCATTGTCTTTGTGGTATTTTGGAGTGTATCTTGTGTGTCTGTGAGCGTCTGGACTCTGGGTTCCTCAGTGGGTTCCTCAGTGGGTTCCTCAGTGAGTTCCTCGGTGGGTTCCTCAGTGGTTCTTGTCGTAGTCCTTCACCAGGCGCTTGATGTGGAACAGCTTGTGTCTCAGCCGGCGACACTCTCTCTTCTTCGTCTTGTAGTCTGGCGTCTAAAAGAGAAAAGGAAGGAACCAGATATCAAAGCTCCGTGAAAGAAAAGGAGAGCGGACACGATGAAGCTGAAGAACGAGGTCGAGCTCTGGGGCTCAATGCTGAGTTCACTTGATCAAATGTTTCTTCACCTGTTTCAGATCCTTCAGCTGATTATATTCATCCGCCACAGCCTGAGAAAGAAGCAGAAACATTAGTGGATGTGTCTCTGGCGACATGTAACGACATGTAACGACATGTGACGACATGTGACGACATGTGACGACATGTTACGACATGTTACGACATGTTACGACATGTTACGACATGTTACGACAAGTGACGACATGTGACGACATGTGACGACATGTGACGACATGTTACGACATGTTACGACATGTGACGACATGTTACGACATGTGACGACATGTTACGACATGTGACGACATGTTACGACATGTGACGACATGTTACGACATGTGACGACATGTGACGACATGTGACGACATGTGACGACATGTTACGACATGTGACGACATGTGACGACATGTGACATTACGACATCGACATGTGACATTACGTGACGACATTACGACATGTTACGACATGTACGTCACGACATACGTTACGACATGTTACGACAAGCGTATCGACATGTGACGACATTACGTGACGATTACATGTGCGACATGTGACGATGTGGCGACATGTGACGACATGTTACGACATGTGACTCATTACGTTCACGTGACATTACGTGCATCATTACATGTACGACATGTGGCGACATTACGGCACATGTGACGACATGTGACGACATGTGACGACATGAGACGACATGTTACAACATGTGACAACATGTTACGACATACGACATTACGTGATGGCGACATGTTACGACATGTGACGACGACGTGACATGTTACGACATTACGACGTGGCGACATGTGACATGGACATGTACGACGACATTACGTGACGACATGTTACGACATATGACGTCACGACATGTGACGACATGTTACATTACGTGACGACATGTGGCGACATGTTACGACATGTGACGACATGCTACGACATGTGGCGACTGTGGCGACATGTGACGACATTGACGTTCACGACATGTGACGACATGTGACGACATGACACGACATTACGTGACGACATGTTCACGACATGACATGTACGACATGTTACGACATGTGACGACATGTTACGACAAGTGACGACATGTTACGACAAGTGACGACATGTCACGACATGTTACGACATGTGACGACATGTTACGTATTACGACATGTTTCATGTGACGACATGTGACGATTACATGTGACGACTTATTACGTGACATATTACGTTACGTATTACGTGACGACATGTCACGACATGTGACGACACGTGACGACATTACGACATGTGACATTACGTGACGACATGTTCACCATTACATGTGACGACATGTTACGACAATGACGACATGTGACCATTACGACATTACGACATATTACGACATGTGACGACATGTGACGACATGTTACGACATGTGACGACATGTTACGACATGTGACGACATGTTACGACAAGTGACGACATGTTACGACATGTGACTACGACATGTGACATGTGACGACATGTGACGACATGTGACGACATGTGACGACATGTGACGACATGTGACGACATGTGACGACATGTGACGACATGTGACGACATGTGACGACACCAACGACAGTTCACTCTGGTTCTCTCTGCTCGGGTCGGACCTGGTACTTGGCCGAGCTTTCGTCCAGCGTGTCCAGCTGCCGGCTGAGTTTGTTCAGCTGGTCGTTGATGTCGTCCATGTCGGCACACAGGCGCTTGTATTCCCTCAGGTCCACGTCGAACTCCCTCTTGTAGTCGTGACGCTGATCATCCGACGTTATGTCTGGATACGCACTGGAGGAGGACGAAGAAAGAGAGAGAATCAGAGTTAAAACTCATCAGAGAGAATTCAAACTTCACAACCTTCACAGAGTCATCAAGTGTCCTCTAGGTTGAAATGCACTTATTGTAAGTCGCTTTGGATAAAGCGTCTGCTACATGACATGTAATGTAATGTAAAAAGTGGACCACTGAACCACGTCAGCACCCAGCTCACACCGGACCACAACACACAGCAAGACCACACGTGTTCACTTTCAAGCCATTGATGCCTGTGTTTTATGTTTTATATATTATTTTTATATATATTTATTTTATTTATTTATTTATTTATTTATTTTTCATTTATTATTTGTATTTATTCTTTCTTATATATTTTTAATCCGTCTTGTTTCAAACGTCCTGTCTAAATGTTTTTACCTGCTGCTGCCGTGACTGATGTGTCGCCAACATTACCTCATCTCACCTTATCTTATATTAGCATACCCTTCCTTACCGTACATTACCTTACATAACCTTATCTTATATTAGCATACCCTTCCTTACCGTACATTACCTTACATAACCTTATCTTATATTAGCATACCCTTCCTTACCGTACATTACCTTACATAACCTTATCTTATATTAGCGTACCCTTCCTTACCGTACATTACCTTACATAACCTTATCTTATATTAGCATACCCTTCCTTACCGTACATTACCTCTCCCTACATAATGCAGCTCCATATTATTCCTGGTGGATCAAACTACAGCCGACATATAACATACAGGCTTTCTCCTAAACTCCCATCCCAGTGTGCACCTTTGGCCCAGTTCTCGTTGTGCTGGGAGCAGCTCGTGTGGACCTGAATACCTCAGAGGATTACCTCCTGGACCCCGCAGAGCGCCACAGGCCCAGCTGCTTCAGTTTGATCACTATTCTGCACTTCTATCAAAAGATCCTGGAAATAAAGTCCCCTCATAACGCGAGTGTGGTTTCCCCGAGCGTACAGTTGTTCCTCATGAGGTTCTGGTCCTGAGGGGACCCGGACCTTCTGAGTCCTAAGATGAAGTATTAACGGTGGCTACCTCTCCTGCTCCTCGCGGTCCAGCTCGTTGCCCGTCTCGCCCCCGGTGGTGTACTCCGTTTCGTACTGGGACTCGTCCAGCTCGGGGTTGCGGCGCCGCCTCTTGCCCCGGTTGGCGGAGGGTTTGCGCCCCTCTGACGGGCTGGAGCTGGTTCTGCCGCCGTGAGAGAAGGCCTCCGACGGCCGGCTGGCGGTCCGGTCCGAGAACCTGGAGGACGGAGACGACAACTTTGGGAATTCTGGAATGATCGGAGTTTACGTGTAAATATAATTACAGCAAGACGACGACGACGTGAGCACCACGGTGCAAAGGTCAAGGGTCACCCGGACAGTCCGGTGTTCTCCATGAAAACTCTCACTTTTATTTATCAATGAATATAAATCTAGTCCAGACGTTGACATGATGTTTATAGTAAATATTAATGTAGTTCTTCTTGTTCTCAAAGGAAGGCCAGTTCTATAGCTTCTCTCAGCAGCATAACTGTTTTCAGCTGCGCTCACATCAAAAGGGTTTGAGGGTTTTCTACCCCTCTGCTAGTCTTCTAAGGCGATAACACAATGTACCACTGGAACATGGAGATGGGCCTCTACACACTATATATATTTATATATATATATTATATATTTTATATTTTATATTATTATTATTTTATTTTTATTATTTTTTTTTATATTATATATTACTATATATATTTATATATAGACATATATATAAATATATATACAGTATACATATATATATATTTATATATACATATATATTTATATATATACATATTAATATATACATATATATATATTTATATACATAAATATGTATATATAAATATATAAATATATATATATATATATATATATTTATATATATATATATATTTATATATATATATATATATGTATATATATAAATATATATACAGTATACATATATATATATATATTTATATATGCATATACATTTTTATATATACATATATATATATTACCTGGACCTTAAATAAAGTATAATGTGAGACGTGACTAAAGACTACACACATTATCGGGTAGGGCCCAGACAGATAGCGGCTGCAGGAGGTGAACACTGAGCCCCTGAGGATGATTATCGTTCTTCAGCCTATCATTTGCCTTCAGTGACCAGGCAGCAGATCCTTTAATAACAGGAAGAAACAAGCAGGCCCAGTTTGATTTGTAGAGGAATCCCAAAATATGACAACGTGTTCCCAGAAGAGCGCTCCGACACTCTGCTGATGAAGAGCTGCGTGGACGGCGAGGGAACAGTCACACCATGTTCATGCAACTCAGGCTGAAGCCTGCTTCATCACTGGTTTGAGTTGAACTTCAGGATTATTTTACCTCAATCACAGGATTCAGAGCATGGCTTGGTACGATGTTAAGCAATCTACTTTTTGATCACACACACACACACACGCACACACACACACACAATCATTTCTAGCATTAAAGGAGAGTAAATCCATCTGTTCAACAACATCCTGACTTTTTCCTTCCCGAAAAGATTTCAATAAACGGGAGAAAAAAAGGAGGGAAAGTTAATCCAGAGAAGCTCAAAGGTCACAACACGGAGCCCAGTGTGTGTGTGTGTGTGTGTGTGTGTGTGTGTGTGTGTGTGTGAGTGTGTGTGTGTGTGAGTGTGTGTATGTGTGTGTGTGTGTGTGTGTGTGTGTGTGTGTGTGTGTGTGTGTGTGAGTGTGTGTGTGTGTGTGTGAGTGTGTGTGTGTGTGTGTGTGTGTGTGTGTGTGTGTGTGTGTGTGTGTGTGTGTCTGTGTGTGTGTGTCTGTGTGTGTGTGTGTCTGTGTGTGTGTCTGTGTGTGTGTGTGTCTGTGTGTGTGTGTGTGTGTGTGTGTGTGTGTCTGTCTGTGTGTGTGTGTGTGTCTGTGTGTGTGTGTGTCTGTGTGTGTGTGTCTGTGTGTGTGTGTCTGTGTGTGTGTGTGTGTGTCTGTGTGTGTGTGTGTGTGTCTGTGTGTGTGTGTGTCTGTGTGTGTGTGTGTCTGTGTGTGTGTGTCTGTGTGTGTGTGTGTCTGTGTGTGTGTGTCTGTGTGTGTGTGTGTGTGTGTGTGTGTCTGTGTGTGTGTGTGTGTGTGTGTGTCTGTGTGTGTGTGTGTCTGTGTGTGTGTGTGTATGTGTGTCTGTGTGTGTGTGTGTGTGTCAGTGTGTGTGTGTGTCTGTGTGCAGGTGTGTGTGTGTGTGTGTCTGGTGTGTGTGTGTGTGTAACAGGTGTGTGTGTGTGTAGCAGGTGATGGTGTGGTGTGTGTAATGGTGCAGCAGGTGGTGGTGTAAGGTGTAGCATGGGGTGGTGTAAGGTGGTGTAAGGTGTGTAACAGGTGATGGTGTAACAGGTGATGGTGTAAGGTGGTGTAACAGGTGATGGTGTAAGGTGCAGCAGGTGGTGGTGTAAGGTGGTGTAACAGGTGATGGTGTAAGGTGTAGCAGGTGATGGTGTAAGGTGGTGTAAGGTGTGTAGCAGGTGATGGTGTAAGGTGGTGTAAGGTGTGTAGCAGGTGATGGTGTAAGGTGGTGTAAGGTGTGTAGCAGGTGGTGGTGTAAGGTGTGTAG